>KV750246.1:27310-49304 GCA_001692915.1 Glonium stellatum
GCGGGGGCGGAGGCAGGCCTCTGCCGCCGCCAGGAGCAAAGTTGGGGTTTAGGTGAGCCGCGAAAGGATTTGCATAGTTAATTGGATTCCCTCCGTTCCCCCCACCGCGACCACCACCGCCGCCGTTGTAACCGCCTCCATTGCGGCCGCCACGGCCTTGGTAGCCGCCATTTCGGTCATCGTTAAGCGGAGCCCCGCCATAGGACCGGCCGGAACGGTTCGCGCGGCTACGGGTGGCGGCGATATCGCCCGAGTCCAGTGCTTTGGTCGGCATTGTCACGCCACGTAGAAGCATAGACTTGTGAGTGTGAGTCGCTGGTGGCATTTCGTAGTTGACGCTTAGACAATGTTAGTAGGAGCGGCTAAGAATCGACTATAGGAAAGGAAATTTTAGAAAAAGCTTACCTAATGGATTGATCATCTTCAATATCTGGCATTTCCTTGGAGTCGAGTGGGAACGAGAGTGTGCTTTGGGGAAGATAAGAATCATTCTTCTCAACTTTGCCGCTAAGGCCGCCGCTAATCTTAGGATTAAGCTTGTGAGTTGTCTCCGCGGCTTTCTTTGAGTAAAAAGCAGCAGCAACTTCTTCATAAAGAGGATGATTAGTCGAAAACATAAGGACATCTTTGCCCATTTCGTTTCTCGCGTGCTCTTCAGGTGTAAGTAAATGATATTTCCTGTTCATTGCATTAAGCAACCTTTTCTCATCGATAAATGGTAGAAGGGCGACACCCTGCCAGGCGAATTTCTTGCCGTTAAGATCGAGTTCAAAATCTTCAGGATAGAAGTCGAGAATGTCACTATCCGGGTCCGACATTAATCCTCTAAATACTTCAGGAATGGCATGATTTGAGGCAGCTGGAAGGACGCCCATGAGCTGTTCGTAAGGTTTGAAAGGTTTTCCTTTTACAAATTCGATCTTCATATTGGCCATGTCGACAAAATCGGCGGCAAAAGGCGCATAGTGGTAAGGATAATACCAAGTCCATGAAGGGCATCCCTGCATATAGTATAGCAAAACCCAGCAAAGACCCTCTACATAGGCTTTGCCCACTTGATGACGAAATTCGATATCATCAGGTGACACCCTAAACTTCTGTTCATAGTATCTGTCGGCATACCCTTCCTCCCATAAGCGTACAGTGTCGGGCGGGGGGGCGTCCGGATCTTCGTTAGGTGTTCCCACCCTATTAGGTGTGCTACGTCCAGGAGTACCGCTGTCAGAATCCTCAATTAGTTCTACTTTGCGTTTTCCTAGCACCGATGGAGACTCGACGCTATTATCTCCGGGGGTAGCAGTGGTCGCATCGCCGTCAACTTCACCCTCGGTGTTACCCTCAGTGACTTGAGGCTGATCTTCAGAGCTGCTAGATTTCCGTCCTAAGAGTTGGCTCTTCAGTGCAGCTGCAGCACTCTTATTTGCTTGATTGGCTTGAAATAAGGCTTTACGATTAACGAACATATCGTGAGTAATTTGCCTTACTTCGTTTGATTGGGCATCTTTTGGGTCGAAAAAAGGGATGTTCGCATATGTGCTGGTATCTTCTTTGACGCGCTTGAAACTGGGCATGGGCGTACTAGGGTCACTGTGAGCGGCACCATTGTGTCCGTTAGTGTTTCGGCTTTCTCTACGCTCCTTTTCCAGTCGTCTTCTCTTCGCATTTGCTCTTTGTCGTTCGTCATTCTGATGACGGCGCCTAAAGATGGCATCTTCTTGTTTCGCCAAACCTGATAAGATGTATTGAGCTCTTTCGAGGTCAACGTGTCCATCTTTCGTGACATAGCCTCCCATAATTGGAATGTTGTCTTTCCAAATGGTAATTAGGGTATCGATCCCTTGTTCTCGAATGTCAAGACTGGGAAGATGTGGCAAGAAATCGTTCCCAACGAAGAAGCACATGAAAACCCAGTCATCCAAAGCTCGTTCAAGATCAAATCTGAATGGTTGGTCTGGTATATAAAGTTCTGCTTCCAGATATTCTCGGAGAATTGAGACATGAAGCCAGATGAAAGGCTTTAACGGTGGCTCGTTCTGCTTCTCATCAAACTCTCCCTGCTTTTTCTTGGCCTCACCCGTACATTCCTGGGCAGTGTGGCCAGCCTGTCCGCACATTTGGCAAGTTTTGACCTTACCTGCTTCAAAGAAGACGTCCTCACGAAGGACTCGGAAATGTGGTTCATGTGTAGCCAGACCCAACATGATTAAATCGGCATCCAGACCATAGATAACATGCCTCGTATTTGGGTCATGCTCTGGCGATCTGCGTTGTGAGCGGACGAAATTCATGATCTTATGCTCTCCTTCTCCTGGAACCGAAGCGTCGGAGATAATCACTTTCATTCTTTCCCAGGCTGGATCTGTGTTCAGCTTGTATGCACACCAGTATCGCAGGCTCTCAGCCAAGAGGTGCATGAAAGGTGTGCCGGGTGTAATTGCGTTACTATCCCAAGTCTTTTTAACGATAGCTTCGTGGATCTCAGCGTCAATGCCATTTTTCTTTGATTTGAGCATTTTTAAGAACTCGGCTTTATCTTCATCTTTCTCTTTGGCTTCTTGTGCAGAGCGAAATCGTCGAGATCGTTGCTGGTTCATTTTTGCACGAGGGGCGACGCCATCTATAGTTTTATGTTAGCGGAATGATAATATCAAATGTTACGGATGAAAAGAGTTGGCAAGTAGAAAATTAGCCATACCCCCCTCAACGACGTAATATTGTAGTTTAAAACTGCAGCCGTCCTCAGGGGAGCGCCTTTTCCAAACAGAAGCCGAATCTGTAGTGGTTTAACATACCAACAGCGATCATAAGCAATTTCCTTGGTCGCACCATTCTGACCACTCTTTCAGTGTATTCAAAGATAGCCAACATCATTTCCTCCTCGGTTTCGGGAGCGGGCCTATCTTCAGGATGGGAGCAAGGGTGAACAATGCCGTTCATATCGAGGTAAAGGTTGTCAAACTCTTCGCCATTCGGATTGGGACCTCGTGTATCCATAGGTATCTTCTCACCCTCGATCTCAACTGGCTGCTCCTCGATAACCGGAGAGATGATCTTGGGATATTTTTGTGAGAGCCATCGGAAGAGGGCAGGAACACCCATGATGCCGGTTTGTCAGACCTGTTTGTTGTCTTTACTGTTCTTTGATCTTTGGCGCAAACCAGTCTTATGCGCGGCGAATCTTACGGCTCTGAGTAGAGTGGGAAAGTGATTTGTTAAGTACCTGATGGGTTAACCATAGCAGTTGTGGAACCCCACTAGGTGCAATAAAGATAGCACTCTTTTACAGCTTTGGCGACTGTGATGGATGGTGTTGAAAGGATGAAGTCTCGGGGAGGCAGACATCTCGGTTTCGAAAGTCTGGGGTCGCGTTGCGACAATAAATTACTCTGACTCAGCAGCCCACCGAAATATTTCCGGTAAACTCCGCTGGCCTCACATTTCCACGTTCTGATGTGTTCTGAACTGCCATTACTTCAGAAGCTTTGAACAAGTGGCCCTCTAACCGTGTTCTACTGTACAGGCAATGCTTTCGCGTTTAAATATTTCTCCTGCCCTCAATCCGGTGCCTTCGTCCTAAATTCATTCCTCCGACCCGCTCGCTATGAAGTCCTAAATCGATTTACCTCTCCAAGGCGCAACGATGCTACGAATGCTAGAAGCTCAGGCGCCAGCCAAGCAGACTGCGACAGATACGATCGTCACTCTAAGCAGTCGACTTGCTAGCGCAACGCTGCTTGAAGATCGCCGGGCAGCTATACTTGGTCTCCGAAGCTTTGCGAAAGAGTATCCTGCATCTGTAGCGTCAGGCTCTCTTCGCGGTCTCATCAGCTGTTTAACAAAGGATGCTGAGGATGTGGACACAATTAAGGTTGTTTTAGAGACGCTTTTAATGCTCTTCAACCCAAATGAGCAGAGTGTATGTCCCTAAGAAGTCGCGGCTTTAGTAGACTTTGTGCTCATAGATGTTTAGCCCGAGGCCTCCGACGAAATTGCCTTATGGTTAGCAGATGAGTTTACACAGGTCAGTACATATCTAACTATCTTTTTACATGTACTGAGCTTATGCTAGCGTCAAGATAATATAACTATCCTCCTAGACCTCTTAGAGTCCCACGATTTTTATTCCCGACTCTATTCATTGCAATTAATACAGGCAATATCAAGTGCAAGGCCAGAGAGAACACAAGAATGCGTCCTAACTGCCCCGCTTGGCACAACCAGACTTGTTGCAACGTTGGATGATCCAAGGGATGCCATACGGAATGGTGAGGTTCGCTCCGTCTCCGCTGTTATATGTGCAGAATAGCTAACGTACACACCTAATTTACAGCTGGTTTAATTATATTAAATGAGCTCTCTGAGTCCTCATCGGAACTCCAAAAGCTTTTCGTGTTCGAGAATGCTTTTGAAAGAGTATTCAACCTAATACAAGCTGAAGGGTCTCTGAACCAAGGCGGAATCGTTGTCCAAGACTGCCTCTCACTTTTAGCAAATCTTGTTCGGTATAATGCCTCAAACCAAACCACGTTCCGGGAGACTGGAGGCATTGCGAGGTTTGTGGCACTTCTCCCCGGAGGGCAGAAAAGCAAAAAGCCGAAGGCTGCCACCGAAGAAGATGAATGGACCAGTCCGCAGAAGGACAAGAACATTTGGGGACTGTTAGCGATACTTCGCATGTTTCTTGTGAGGGGAAGTACAAGCACTTTACCCAACCAAAATGCATTCCAAAAGCATGGGCTTTTGCAACAAGCTTTGAATATCGGATTCGACAAATCGACTACTGTTCCTATCAAAGTGGAGGTGAGTGTTTTGTCAAATTCATACAATCGACATCAGTTGACTAGTCAAGGCTTTGTATGCTTGTGCCGACATGATCAGAGGAAATGCTCGACTTCAGGAAGGATTCGCCCAACTCCAAGTTGTCCCAATAGTCGAACACAGCACTACTTCCAACGGCGAATCAATACCAAATGGTGTCTCTAGGGTCTATGTTATTGATGCTCTACTTGACCTTGTGTTGAGTCCGGCGTCCAACGACTTGTTTGACGCGCGATTCGCTGCTTGCGAATGTATCAAGGCATATTTTTACAACCACGTCCAAATTCGACTTCATTTTCTCCAAAGAGCAATTGAGGGGCACCTTTCTGGTCAAGATGAGACCGCTAATGTGCTCACGACATTAATCACTGGTCACCACACAATCGATCCATACCGAACATGGTTTGCAGCTGCTCTGGTATTTCATCTTCTTTATGAAGATCGCGACGCAAAAGGTATGTTGATGGAAGTCGCGGAAGGCGACGCAGAGAGCGGGGAGGAAGTAGTCACCTGCATCCAAGCTTTGATTGGCAATCTAATAGCCAGCCTTCAAGTTGGGGAAGATGAAAGAGTGTCTATTGGTTATCTTATGCTGCTTTGCGGATGGTTATTTGAGGACGCCGATGCTGTGAATGATTTTCTAGGGGAGGGTAGCAGTCTACAGAGCCTAGTTCAGGCAGCTTCCAGGCCTGGAAACGATCAAGTAGTCATCAGAGGACTTTGTGCCGCGTTGCTTGGGACTATTTACGAATTCTCTACCAAAGACTCACCCATTCCTCGCCGCGAGCTGCAACCTATTCTCACAACACGTCTTGGGCGTGAACGATATCTTGATGCAATCACACAACTACGACAGCACCATTTAATACGAGATTTTGAAGTCCTTCCTCATGACAGCTCATCAGCGCATGGAGGTTTGCCAGAAGTCTACTTTGACACAACGTTCGTCGATTTTCTGAAAGATAATTTCAGCAGGCTATCACGAGCTATCGATCGTGACCCAGGCCTTGAGATCCATCAATCGCCAGATGGCATTGACCGAGACCTTGTAGACTCTCTACGCGGCCAGCTAGAAGAAAAAATCCAAGCGCTCGAAAAGGCTCAAGCAGAAATCCTCACGATGGAACAAAAGCTCAACCAAGAGCAGGCGGATCATCGAAGAACTCAAGAATCATCCATCACTCAAGTAAACACGATCAAGAAAATTAATGAGGATCTTCACAAGCACCACGATGCAGATGTCAAGAAGCTGGACCGGGAGCACCGGGCAGCAATTCTCGATCTGGAAAACAAACACAATTTGCAGGTTGCTGCTCTCAACAACAAGCTTCTACAGACCCAGAAAGAGAATACCGTCGCCGTCGCAAAGATTCGGCAGGAGTATGAGGAGAAGCTTCACGAGATGAACAAAGCTAGAATCGAAGTGGAACGTCGACTCAGCCAGGCTCATGAGGAGCGTAAAGAAGCCCTAGAAAGTATTAGAGGCTTCGAGCAAACTGCTCGTCGGACCAAGGAAGAAATCGCTACAGTACGGCAGACTCTAAGCACTCTTGAAGACACGCTCAGGAAGAGCGAAGCTCAGATCAACGAACTAAAACAGGAACGGACGAGTGTGCAAGAAATTATTGAGAAACAGAAAGCAGAGAACAGGCAGCTCAGAACCGAGATACAGGATCAGACTTGGAAGGTCAAGGACGCGGAAGAGAAGCTGAGGAAAGCGGAGGCAGCTGTGAAGGAAAAGGAGGAGGCGAGGAGTGCGGTACAGACGGAACTCGATGACCTGTTTGTCGTACTCGGGGATCTAGAGGAAAAGAGGACACGGGATAAAGTAAGTTTAAAATTCGGGCTATTTGGCCGATCTGGCAACTAATCAGATATAGCAACGGCTCAAAGCTCTCGGAGAGGAAATATCTGATGCCGAAGATGATGAGGAAGACGAAGAAGGCGAAGACGAGGATGATGAACAGGACGATGAAATCGACTAATCATCCAGTTAGCAATCACGTCTTTCTAGTGTAACAATTCGCAGATACCATGCCGTTTTCAGGAGTTATAGAAATTACGGTAAAGCTTGTTTGATTTTAGGGGCAAGGAGACTGTTCAAGAGTCCAAGTCACATGTATTAGCGATAGTCGCACTTACTTTGTGGATGCCAACTTGCGGGCCAAATTACTCCTTAGATGATCTAGCAACATCTACACCTAATACTACCTATAGTGTTAAAGAAAACTTTACTCTCATTTCGCTAGTTGATGACGCATTCTCTCCTACCCCTTAGGGCATCAAGGATCATAGAAGCTGAACCTAGAGAAACGGAGTTCACATGCACAAGTCCATGGCTTTTCCTTTACAACCATAATTGACAGGCCTACCTTTTTAGAGATTTCGATAAGCTCGCCTCTAACACAGTAGCATGGGAGACCCTTTCGTACAGCCTCGAGACTTCCGGACACCATCTATATACAGAAGCGATCACATGGGCTAACCACAACTGTACGTACACCGCAAGCTTCCTTCTATTGAGTTCAATCTATAAGAGCACTAGCGAAACCAAGCGTAGACAAGGAACTTAGGAGTGACAGCAACCGTTAAAGCGGCTTTAGTTCAATGATTGAGGGTGGCTCGATATGAGGGATATGAATAGACCGCTTAGGAAGAATCTAAGGGACGCGATATAATAGTCTACGACTTTTCTCACCTCTATAGCTTCGCACTCATAATCCCTCCCGTCATCCCAACTTTCTGCAACACCTTCCAAATCTCTAATCCCCTCTCCAACCCCTCATCCTCCCCGAACTCAACCGTACCCTTCGGCGTCAACCTCCTCAAATGCAGCGGCTGCTCCGTCCCCCAATTCATCTGCTCCCCATTCACGAACCGTGCCAACTGCTCATGGAACGCGTTGCTCACGACCTTCTTCTCCTTAGCCGTCAACAGCTCCCCATTCCCCCAGAACCAGATCGCCATATCCGTGCCATGCGTAACCCCCCACTGCTTCGGCACCGACTTATCCACACACTTCGCCCGCCACTCAACCCGATACCTATACACCAAGCCCCCAGCCCCATGCCGCACAAGCGCATTGACGAGGCCGCGTTCCAACGCATGGATCTGGATATCCGCATAGATGCGGCCAAACGCGTCGCCCCAGTCCCTACAATCCGACGGCAGCCGTCCACCGGGGTAGTAGTGGTCGACCAGGGCCTCGCAGGCGCGCAGCGGGTAGTCGGCCTGGAGCCGCTTGAACAGGCTCTCGAGGCTGTTGCGGGGCGGGCGCCAGCTGCCGTAGATGAAGTGCTCGTCGCGGCACTCGCCCATCAGCAGCTTGACGCCGCGCCGCACCATCTGCGACGCGAAGACGCCGCTGTCGATCTCGTTGAACAGCCCGTGTCGCACGAAGGAGCCGTCGGTGGTTGCGCGGAATTGGTGGTGCTTCACCCGTGCGCTGGCTTTGATGAGGGTTTTGGCGTCCAGGTCGCGCAGCTTGGTTAGCTTTTCCGTGGGCGTGAGGTCTAGTGGGATGTGGAGGGCGTTGAGGAGTTCGTCGAATTGCACTTGGGCATCAGCCATGGATTTGGGCTGGAGGCCGGGTCCGTTAGACCACATGATTGCTCGACGGACTACGCTTTTGGAGTCAGAGACCCCGAGATCGTAGGCCAGTTGATGGAAGGTTGAGTGGGCACCGGCAGAGTAGCCGCCAATGGTTATGTTAGTAGGATCGCCACCGAAGTAGCTCACATTCTTGTGCGTCCACTCGAGCGCGAGTCGCTGGTCCCAGAAGCCGACATTGGCAACAAGATCGGCAGACCCAGAGTCATGGCAGAGTTCTTGAGACGCAAGAAACCCGAACAGATTCAATCGGTAAGCTGGCATGACGAAGATGCATTTGCAGGCGGTTTCGCTGAGCAGAGCGGATAGGTCACCACTATTGGGCGACCCGAATTGAAGGAAGCCACCGTCTGCATTTTCTTAGCAGGCTTGCACGCTCGAACTCACTTCATGGAGAACCTACGTATATAAAAGAAGACAGGCCAGCCTATATAAATAGTTAGCATTGGTGAATTGACGAAGTGCCGTCACGTGATGGTTTTGAATATATTAGGTCTCACACCTTCATCCGGAGGGGTTCCCACAGGCATCCAGATATTGCACTGTAGACAATCCTCATCCCAGAGTGTTGTATCAACATCTGAACCAAAACCTGGTTGAGGGCAGACACCAGTACCACCAGTATACCGCCCAGGGTTCACCCGGGTGCCATATCTGAAGCAAGATGGTAATGGCCTTGGTTTCCGCCATCGAAACGGACCCACTGGAGGCAACGCATAAGGAATCCCTCCGAAATAATGGCAAAGCGGTTTCCCGCTGCTCTTATCCTTGAATGTGAGGCCTTCCACGAATCCGCGGAATTCGAGGTCTCGAACGTAGGGCTCAGATATTTTTTGCATAATTCAAAGTCTATGATTGCATCTTTGTGTTGAATTTATGCAAAAGAAAGGGAATATCAACGCTTCAATGCAATTGAGAAATAGAAGGCGGGTGGAGTAGCAACGACGGAGGGAGCTACAGGGGTGAAAGAAACACTTACCGAGGATCTCGCCAAACTTCGGCTCGACCCAGTGGCACTAACCATTTGCGAAGCGGATGGTAATCAAGACTTCTATTCGGTAGGAAGACTATATCAAGCCAACCTTGCAGCATATAACCCTAAGCAAAAACAAGACGTAGAGCCATCATAGCCCACTTTTGACCCATGCATTTCAGTATAAAAAAGACCAACTCCAACGCTATAAGGCAATGCAAAAAAAGTTCTCTAATTCCGCTGCAGCATATTACGCCCATACCACGACTTTCCAAGCAGCATAACCCCGAAATAACTAAGCAGTGATTTGGTGTCCCCTCTGTCATGGTCATACTTGTGGCATCTTTTGGTTGCCATCAAAGAGACCCGATTCAGGTGCTCAAATCCATACAGTTCTGAAGTCCACTAACATAAGTCTGCCTATCATGAAACACGCAGCTCCCGATGTCACCGCGGCTCCAGCGAATACCTGTGCCCAATAGAACGGTGTTGGATTGTGAGCCGTCAAATCAGTTCTGAAATTCATGAGCCAACCCGTAATCGGTGGCCCAATCATCGCCGCACCTCCAACAGCAGTCATCACAAGTCCCATACGCACACTCATGCATGACCCTTTAGTTCCGTACAAGCTATGAGCTATCGGAGCAAATAAAATCTGAGGCCCTGAGGCAAAGAGACCATAGATACAGGCGACAGTGTAGAGTATGTTGAGAGTCACGGCCGATATCCAGATGAAGAGAAGTATTCCCACAAAGAGAGCACAAGGAATCATTGTGTTAACCGGACCGATTCTTTCAGAGATATAACCAAATAGAAAGCGGCCTACAAGATTCGAGGCGAACATGACCAATACCAGGTTTCCTGCGGTTTCAGGATAAAGGCCAAGAGAATCAACAGCATAGACGATGATCTATGCGGCGGCAAATAGTTAGCTCATGTCTTTAACCACCAAAACCAGGATTTAGATATAAGTACTTACAAAGTAGAAGCCGTAGTATAAGCCCATGAATGTTAGGAACATTCCTATTACCATGAAGATGAAACTGGGCTCGAGTTGCTTGATGGATTTCCGAAATTGTACACGTATTTCCTGTCGAGGACGTCCAGGGGAAGGCTTGAAAATAATACATGGAGGTATCATGGTTCCAAGCATTATTCCTCCTATAGCTAAGCAGGTAACTTGGAAATTGGTATGGCGGAGAAGTTGACGAGCGACACATGTGTATATGATGCCGCCGAGACTTGAGCCAGCTGAACCAACGGACATCGCAACGCCCATATCATTCTTGAAATAGGTGGCTAGGCATAGAGTCGCAGTGATAAATACCATGCCCATTCCAGTGCCCATCATTATCGCTTGTACGAGAAATAGCTCCCACCATTTATGGCAGATACTCAGCAAGAATTGGCCGGCACACATAAGAAGAGCCCCAGGGATGAGAATCCCGCGGCACCAGCCTCTGTCAAACGCTCTTCCTATGGGGATAGCGAGTATGAACATTAAGCCGAGCTGCACCGAGCCAATCCAGGCGACTCGAGACTGTGACAACTCAGGGGTCATCCAGTTGACGTAGTACTCTAGAAAGACACCAAAAGATAGGTTGATTCCCCAGCAGTTGAAAATGACCACGAGGCCGCATACGGCGTGTTTCCACGCCAGAGATCCCCCATCGACCAGATTTGCGTTCCCTGGAACTGCGCTTGCAGAAAGCGCAATGCTTTTACGCACCAACCCCAGGCGTTCACTTCCCGGCCGCTGCCTGAGGCGCTGGGGGGAGGTTCGTCTGCGGTACTGTTCCAGATCCGGGTCCTGGAAAATGTCGCTTTGAGGAAACCTTCCTGCTGGTGTCAATATATAATCTTCACGAGCCCCTCCCCCAGATCCGTGCGCGGTGGTGCCCGTGAGGGGGCCCTCTGGATCGCTCTCCGTGAGCATGCGGTTATGCCATGCTTCAATATCTTCGCCTAGGCGTCTGGAGGCGGTCGTCGAATTTAGTTCTTCGAGTTCAATGGATTCAGCC
The DNA here is from genome assembly GCA_001692915.1 of Glonium stellatum. Classification (NCBI taxonomy): domain Eukaryota; kingdom Fungi; phylum Ascomycota; class Dothideomycetes; order Gloniales; family Gloniaceae; genus Glonium; species Glonium stellatum. The sequence continues at coordinate 38,732 of KV750246.1, forward strand.
ATTGTTTGATATTGTTAGTGGAGATGGGGGATTGTGTAGGAAAGAGAAGTGAGGTCGAACACGGTTGTTAAATGAAAGAGTTAGACTGGACGTCACTCGCCGTTGCAAATGACTATCACCTTCACCCCTCACGCTACGGCTTGCTTCGGGCCTTATATATTCCCGCAGAGTTGTGGATATGCAAAGCCGGCCAAGCCCAACCTTTTGTGAATATTAAATGACCCTAAGTGCCCTGTAGATACAATATGATTAGCTATACGTGATAGATATTAGCACTAGCAGTCGTCCAACACCTGTTAGTGACCACTTGCAACATACTCCTTACCGCTATATTGCATCTCTGCTCGATCTTTTCACGGTGGAGCTATAGTCTATTTTAAGTGAGCGAGTCAGTTAGCTTGCGCGGTATGTGAATCAGGGTCGAGGGTAGCTGTTTCTGTAGAAACTGGGAAATGGACCTTGTATTCCAATTCGTTGAGACCGTGAAATTAAATAAATCTGAGATTCATACGCGAGAGATGAATGCATATAGGCTCTTGAAAGGTTCAGTGAAAGTATGAAGAGTGACCCATTTGAAATAGACAAAAGAAATAGAACTCTCAAACGCCGTCCATCCCGATGCATTAAAATCCAAGCCGAGCCCTCATGCAGTTCATCCCAAACAGACCGATTAGAAGATGCTATTTACGATGTTGCCACCAATGGTAGCGCCAGCGCCAAAGATTGCCGCATTACCCAATTTCTTGCCAAACTTCTTGCCCATCTCCTGGCCCTTACCCGGCTCTTTGCCCGGACCACTTCCCACTCCGTTAGCCACATCTAGCGGCATATTGCCGTAGTTGCTTGGCTGAGGCTGATCTGAAGCCACGGGGCCCTTTTCCTCGACCTTTACGTAGCTGCGTGGGAAAATACCTTCTTGTCCTGTTCGCTCGTTGCGACCCTTCCACCACTCGGCATTCATGTATTCCGTTACAGCGATGCGGTCGCCCGGCCCCAAAGCAAGGTCTCCAGCGTCTTGGGCATTATACTGGTATAGAGCGGATGCTTGTGCAAGGGTAGGGGGCGCGGCTGGCGCTGAAGGATACGCTGGTGGCGGTGGGTTCGCGGTTTCGGCGTAATATCCGACCCTTTTCTCGGGCTCTGCTTCTTTGATTTGCATGCTCGCCATAGAGGATACGGGTGGTTGTTGGGTAGAGGAAGGAGTTTGCAGGGAGTTTTGGTTGGGAAGCTGGCCTAGGATCGTATTGAACTGTTGGCTGCTTATTATGTTGGCGTCTAGGAGAAATTCAAGTTCCTGCAGAACAGCGCATCGGTGTCATTAACGGTCGAGTACTATCGAGGGCCTAAGAGTTCTTACGGTCCGAATTGCGCGCAAAGACCGGTTGGCCATTGCCGTGCTGAACGCCTCCATCGTATTGATGTTGGGGGTTGGAGTTTGAGGCGTAAGTTTATTGGTTCGTACGGGGAAATCGGCCTGTTAATACAGTTACAATGAAACGAAAGGACGGGGATATGAATTTATAGCGCAGAGAGTCTCGAGTTTCAGGGGAAACCGGGTGTGGGTGGTGAGCCGATGAGATGTGTTCCTGGTGGAGATATTCGAGCGCCGCGCCTTCTTTCGAGGCTGTGTAGGCGATCTCCCGCATGCTGCGTCACATGGTAATCTTAAATCACTGCAGATCTGACCTGCGACTAAGACTAATTGCTTTGTTAGACTACGCGTCCAGAGAACCACAATGTTCATTATCGTGTATGAAAGCCTTAAAAAACTTTGAACTGTGTCTCGCCAAAACCCAGTTACTCCTCAGCAAGGGGCTGCGACGGAGGCCGATCTTCTGGCATTGCTACTACTACCTACCTATTGGAGGGCAATGCCTCCTAATCGCGCTTCGCCATGCCTTTCATCATATCATTGAACTTGTGGAAGATGCCCTGCCTCGTTGTTTCGAACCCATTGAAAAATGTCTCTGCAATCCCAACTGGAATCTGGTCATTGCCGTTCACCAGCCCCGCCCAAGATTCTTCGGTGAAATCGTCCAACGGCATCCCGAGTTTTCCGCCATCTTTGAGATCGGGCTGGTGCTTCTCGTCGTGAAGTTCCGTTTGAACTGCTGGAGGGAAGACCTCGATGACTTTGACATTGCCCGCTCCATCCTTCAATTGTTCCCGAAGGCACAACACAAAAGAATGCAGGGCTGCTTTAGTCGCACAGTAATTCGGAACTCGTGCAATCGGGACTAATGCGAGGCCGGAGGAGATATAGATAAGGCTAGTTTCGTTCTGCTGCTTTTGTAGGTGTGGAAGGAACGCTGTGGTAAGGTGGACAAACGAAGTGTAGTTTGTCAATAATTCAGTATTGAGAACTGACAGGTCGACTTCCTCCGGCTTCGAGAAGTCAAATGCACGTTGAATGCCGGAGTTCAAGAGCACGCAATCGAGGTCCGGGTGTGCTTTCGTGATATTGAGGGCGAGCTGGGGGATTTGATTTAGAAGAGTGATGTCGAATTCAATTGCTTCAGCCTTATCTTTCCCATGCTTTTGCACAAGGGCATCCAGGTTTTCCTTCCTGCGACCGACGACGATAACCTTTTTACCATCCTGTATGAGTTTCTCCGCGTATGCCCTGCCAATACCTGATGTGGCGCCGATAACAAGTATTTTCTTATATTTGAAAGACGGCATCTCTTTCCAAAGATCAAGAAACAAAGGTTTACGGGTTCAATATGCAGTAGAACGAAGGAAGGCCGTAGGCACCAGTTCTAAAGACTACTATTTAGAACATTCAGTAGAATGGGCTAGACTTAAGTCGGTCGCTTTATGAAAGACGGTTTTTTGCTAATACCCTTGTATAAATAAGAAGACGTCATTGAACACTGTAGACGGATGACCGAACCCTTTCCGTCGGACTTTTACCCCCTTTGAGCCATACTTGAATGCGAGATACGGCAGGGCAGACACAAGGCAGAATTACTTCGAAGCTTTTGTGTAGTGGGCCAACATCCAAAGGATCCACTTAAGCGTATCAAATTATTTCATGACGACGCTGCGGGGTAAACATTGCCCCCTTGCACGGTAAATGGCAAATAATATACTGCTGCGGGGACCATTCACCCTAGGTAAGCATCAACCTACCTAGGTACCTAAAATACCTCCATCCCTTAGCAGTACCCAGGAACCAAACAAAAGCATTGTATCAAGAAAGATGATTGGTTTGAATTGGCCAAGCCGCTGCGGCGGCTTCTCCATCAAGAACACCAGATGGCCCAAGCATCCCCTCAACACCTCGACAGCTCTTATATAGACTTCTTCGTGAAGACAAGCTTCTGCCCATCCAATTTGACGTCGCTTAACAGTCCCTGAGAAACCCAATTGTACTTTTGAGGAGGCCCCTTCAGATATCCATCCCTTTTCAACACCTCCAACGACATCGGCTCCCCCAGCTCCCACAGCTGCAAAATCTCATAAGCATACGCAGATCCCTCCTTGCCCTCGTTGAATTCTTTGTTTCCCAAACCTCCGTCTTCCGGCACCTCACCAGAGGCTTTTCCTTTGCTGATGGCGGCGATGTAGCGAAGCTCTTGCGCTGGTGAGGAGGTGTAGAACCAGATGCGTTCAACGGAAGCGGGAAGCAGGTATTTTCGGTATTCGTGGTTTTTGGTACCTAAGACGATGTCCCCCATGTATTCAGGTTTAATGCTCATGAACACGTCTACTTTCGACATTTTGAGTTGGATAGACACAGCCTGTAGTGCTCAAGGTGCGCGGGCCAACATAATACAGGCGTCGCGCCAAGCATTTCCAGTTTGACCAGAGGACGATGTAAATTGAAATTTACAAAGATGATGGCTACCTTGGTAACTTTTGTAGCCTGGTTTCTAGGCGCTGCTCTGATTATACTAAGATTGGTGTTGAATGTTCTTGTGCCCTAGAGCCATGCTGAAATCCACGACTCTCTATACAACTCTTATATGCAGAGCCCTAAGCATGCTCTGGTTTAAGCAAATGCTGAAGAGAAATCCATTAAGCTATTTGCATACAAGACTTACCTTAGATATGGGCTCAAAGGTTTCCAAGAATGTTCGCTGAAGCTGTGGTACTAAATTCTCAAATCTCAATTCACTTCACCTAAATTTAGATTCTCATATAATTTTTCCCACTTTGAGGGCAGCATGCAACGATCCTGCGCATCGAGAACTACCCAAATCAACCGTCCCAACATCACTCCCAAGAAAGACAGCATATCTCATCCCTCATGGCAACAATATTCGCACTCCCAAATGAAGTTGTTGAGCTCGTTTTATGGCAAATCGAAGATACTCAGACTCTACTGAGCGTTTCCTCTGTTTGCAAGTGGCTTCACAGCCTCAGTCTCAGGCCGTTATACAATTCGTATGCCAATCCAGCGGAGGGAGGCCCTAACGGTCTACTGGATCACGAAAATCTGCGCCGGTTCGCCCTCACCATCCTAGAGAAGCCGAATTTTCGGTGTCTCGTCAAGAAAGTTCGTCTGGGATGGCGTCCGGACAGATCTGCTCAGAAGCTATCATCTGAAGATATTCAGAGGTATCTTCAGGCTGGGGGAGCACTGGAGTTCGACGACGATGATCGAGACGACCCGTTTAGATTTTTCTGGAAACAGGCTATTACCGATAGCAGAGCAGACGCTATAGCGTATCTCCTTCTCGCTCACCTCCCGCGCCTCGAAGAACTCCACATAACATTCGATCAGGCCGAAAATGACACAGCCTGGGACTTCCTCAGGCGGATGGGAGAGCAGCCTTCAGCATGGCCCTACGGGGCACTCCAGACACTCCGCAAGGTTCGATTAGAATACGTTATACACGAGTATGCGTACGAAGAGGTTGACCTAGGAGCAACATTTGAGCACGTTTCAAGCTTCTTCCAGATACCGTCCCTACGCAGTTGCGAGATGAGATACTGCAACAAAGGGTCGATGGATGATATGAACCGTCTGCTCGAATGGACCTGTCCAGTTCGCGCTTCCGCTATCACAACGCTCGACCTCACCGAGTGTTGCTTCAGCACCGGCGCGATAACGACCTTGATCGACTCCTGCGCGGCGCTGAAACACTTCCGCTACATCCAGGGGCGTAACCCGAAGTCCTACGTCTTCCCGAATCTCGTCCATCTCTGGCTCACTTTGCACAAAGATTCGCTCGAAAGCCTCGTCTTGTACCTCGGAGCAGAGATGTGGGACATGCTGAGCGAGTGTCTCGAGCTTGATCAGGGGATGGGAGAGGGAGACGTCTCGCTGGGCCCTTTGCACAAGTTTTCGAAGCTGCAGGATGTTGATGTCGAGCTGAAATGCTTCACGGGAAGACGCCCTTTCAAGCCAGGACGGGACGATGGCGAGGAGGAAGAATATCAGGAGAGTATGGCAGATCCACCGTTGCATCATATATCCGAGAGCTTACCGCCATGCCTAAAAACATTAAGGCTGCGGAGTAGTGCGGATTTCCATCCTGAGCTCCTGGAGAAGCTGTTCGCTAGCCCGGTGAGAGAGTTTCCGTGTGTCGAAGATATTCATGTGGAGATGGAGGAGGGAAGATATGAAGAGTTGAAGCAGGAGTGCGTTGGCTCAAGATTGGCGCTTTGGGAGGTCGTGACGGTGGTTCCTTTGTGAATTGTATCCGAAGAGAGCTTTGTCACCGATGCGAGATGGTTTGGATTGACTGTATGGCATTTTGGTGGGTGAATAGGGAGAATTCGATACATAGGTCGTTATAATTATCTGGTGTTTTTCTGGTGTATGAGGGCTATGAATAGCAGAAAAATCGGTTTTGTATTGCAAGGAATTCTTTAGGACTATGAGGCAGTGGAAAACGCAGGTAGAAGCTGAGCATGAGAGGAGACAAGGCGAATGCTACTTTGGAATACTTTATCGGAAGAGGTAGCACATTCTCTGCAGTTTGAATTACGAAACATGACATTTGCGTGATGAAACTACAGTTCATTCAACGGTTCTGTGGAGCAGTCTAACGAAGAGCCGAAAGCCTACTGTTTACTGGCATACAAACCCGCCGTCCACCGGCAAAGGCACGCCAGTGACCCACCGCGCATCATCGCTTGCGAGAAACACAGCTACCCGAGCGACATCCTCAGGCTCACCCATTCCTCCAAACGGATGCGCAGCGTTGATGGTCTGGAGCGCCGCTTCGTCGCTTTGGAGGTTTTGCGTCATAGCCGTCTTAAGGACTGCGCAAGCTTGTCAGGGGAGGGTGGAAGATAGAAAGCGTTAAAACGGCGGACAAGGGATGCTTTCCGGAAAGGTCGTGGGGGTAAAAACCTATTAACTTACATCCAGGGCAAAGAGCGTTGCAATGAATGCGGTCAGGCCCATAATCAAGGGCGATCTGCCGTGTTAGCATGACGACTGCTCCTTTTGATGCACAGTAGGAAGCTGGTTTTAAGGATAAATTAGCTCCAGGTTGGCCAAAGTTAGTGGGATGCAGAAATTGCAAATTAAAACTGGATATCTAGGCAAATGGATTGGACGACAACAAAAATGCAATTCAAACGATGTGGATTGAGCACATACGGGTCCCAAAATATCCAACCATGCCCTGCACACTTGCCGTATTAATGATCCAACCTCTATCCCCGTTGCTTGCGGGCAAGGGCTCCTGCTGCAGCATCTGGCTGATGGCATACTTGCATCCTAAGAACACCCCCTTCGCATTTATCGCCATGGTTTTGTCATAGTCATCCTCGGCCGTCTCGTGGACCCGCAACGGGCGTACATGGGTACTTTCAACCGAGATGCCCGCATTGTTGACCATGATATCTAATCTGCCAAACTCCTTGGCACAGCTGAGCACCGCGTGCTTCACATCTTCTGCTTTGGTGAGATCAGCACGGACGAAGACGTATCTTCCACCGTACGCCTCCCGCAGCGCCTCATGCGTGGGAGTGTCGGTTACGGTGCGGTTGTGGAATGAGTCGGCTTTACCCGTAACAGCATCGATTGCGTTACGGGAAGTAGGGTACAGATCGACGCAGCAAATCTGCGCTCCCTCCTGAGCGTAGGCGTGAGCAATTGCACGGCCTAGGCCCGAGGACGAGCCTGTTACGATGGCCGTCTTGCCAGAGAGTCGGCCTGGCATAGTGTTGTATGGGCAAGTCGTCCGCGTTCACATGAGTTCAGGGCTCTTAGCTCTTAGCCCTTAGCCCTTAGCTCTGGGCTCTGGACTCAGTAGCTCAGTGGCTATGTGGCTGTCTATGAAGTAAAAGAACCCCTCGATCGTCTTAATGAGAGGGATCGGAGAAAGAACGTCACGAGGGGGGGGGTTCCTTGGAGAGGATCCTTGGTGTTTTTACTCATCGCGTTTCTCCAGTGCAGAGCGTAGGAACAACAAGCTTCCCGGATCCCGCATTTGACGAACTCAAGTGCCGAGATGCTGCACGACTCTAGTGGATGGGGTTGGTCGTGATTCGGGGCGCGCCACAGGCCATAGCCTCTGGCTAGCAAAGCGTCCGGTGGTACTACTTGGAAGAATTAAGGGTATTTTATTGATGGCAAATCCGTAGCACAACATCCTGTTTCCCCTGTGGCAAGACACCAAGACCAGCCCTCCAGGCCAAGACAGTCCCTAAAGAAGCGGTCGAGGGCTAGTCCCTGCTGACCCCTTTAAAAGCGTCAGATATATACCGCGGTCGCAGCGGCCACACGGCTCGGTCTTACTGTAGCCACGCACCAACGGCCCTGGCATACTGTTTCGGAACATCATGAGGTTTCGCTTGTCTGCAAGGGCGCTACGGCCGCTGAGTCGACACTGCGCCGCTCCCTTCTGGAATTACTTGAAACGCTCCAATCTGGGCACACCAACGGCCGATTTGCCTCACATGGCAACATCGTCGTCAGACTGGACCTGCGGCCATACAGAGCGCTAAGCACGCTAACTGGCCCACAACAGCGTGACATTCGTCTGCTAATATGTACGTCAAACGTGGTCCCCATGGAACCAAGCCGTGGCGGCTCAGGCCCGAGGCCCTCAACGCCTATGGTTCTTTAGCTAACTGCTTTCCACGTGCTTACAATTCATTTTCTTATTCCATCACTCTTTCGTCCTCTCCCCTGTGCTGTTCCTATGGCTCTCTGGTCTCCTGAGAGGCTTGAAAGATTCAATACACCTTCCAACATCTAACCCGGCATTGTCTTTCTCCATTTTCACCTTCGTTTCCCCACATTCCCTTCCAATGGACGATAGGAGTCATGAGGTTCTTGCAGTCGCTATTTTCTTTCTCGTTTTGTCATGGATAACGGTTGGTCTTCGAGTATACGTCCGAGCAGGATTGCTTCGTTCTTTTGGCATGGATGATTGGACTATGGTTGTAACTCTGGTAAGTTTAGTTTAAACTCTGATTTACGATTGAATCCGATGCCTTTCGGGTTGCGGCGTACCCCAAGGAAACTCTATCTTAGCTTAGACCAATAACCCTTCCTCTCGAATAGCTTCTGTTCACAGTCTACATTGCCTGCCAAATTGGAGGAGTCACGTATGGCACAGGTCGACACATCTGGGATCTCGAACCTCAAAATGCCGAGAAAGCCCTTCGAGTTTGTCTCTCTCCGTCGCTCCCGCGCCCCTGTAGTATTGACCGTCCCCTAGTTCTGGTATTTCTGCGAACTGTTTTACATCCTCAGCAGCTGTATGCTGAAAATCGCACTTGGCGTCTTCCTTCTCCGTGTCGCTTTAAAAAAGTCCCACATTTGGATTATCCGCCTACTGATGCTCGGAACGTTTGTCTTCGGGACTAGCTATTTCTTCCTTGTGCTCCTCCAGTGTAGTCCTATCTCTCAGTTTTGGACCGACTCTCCAGGCTCTCCAAAATGTATCGACCCAAAAATTATTACAGGTACGACGTATGCTGCATCAGCAGTTACAGCATTCGCCGATTGGAGCTTTGGAATACTGCCCATCTTCATTGTGTGGGACCTGAAAATGGCCCGTAAGGCAAAGTTCATGGTGGCTGGGATTCTTGCGTTTGCGGCCATGTAAGCCAAGGTCGCTTCCCAACGGAGATGATGCTTAACTGACTTGCTGGTATAGCGGGAGCACTGCCACTATCATTCGTATCCCTTTTGTGCGCGGTTTGGCAGAGACATCCGATTTCTTATGTAAGTCTTCACTCTTGGATGCTCATTCTTCTAGGAATGTGTCCTTTAACGTCCCCAGCCGGACCCTCTTTACCTATTTTTCCTGTTCCGGTGTCTCCCTGTTTCCTAAACATGTATGTCTAATAGGGACCACCACCGATATTGCTATCTGGTCGACCGTAGAGCCGGGAATTGGTATCACTGCTGGTTGTATTGCAACCTTGCGACCGTTGCTCCAGCTTATCCTGTGGAGAACCGGTCTAAGCTCTTCAGCGCCTGCTTCAATACCGTTGCAAGGATCCAGCAAGGCCCACAAGCATCAAAGCCGATTCGGTTACCAGCGCAGTCATGGCTTAGAAGGATTGCGGCCGGACCCAGTCGGAACGATTACAACGGCAACGGGACCAGAGAGGAGTTGGCGAGATCGTTCGAGTAGTGAGGAACGAATAGTGGGAAAGGGCATCAACAAAGAAGTGGTAGTCGAGTATTCGACGGAGATAAGAGAAGGTGTGTAGATGGTTGGCTATGGTATTGGCATTTGCTGGGTGTTTGGGAATATAGAATTTTCACCGTATTCATATTTGATGATGCTGCAAATGCATCGAATTCGGTACTATGTTCCGTCTCTGGATGGCAGATTCACTTTCCTCCACCAAGTTCACGCCAGCCCCTTTCTTCTCTCTTCCACCCGCCTCTCTTCCATCAACAACATCATTTCACACGTCTATCCAGTGGCTTAAATCCTCAAGATTCTCATTCTCGCTCCATCTGAAAAGTACACCAGAAGCAAGTTAGGAATCTCCGTCAAAAGTCAAAACTGACGCTCTGACACTTGTCCGGCCTCAAGTCACACATTGAGCACTACCATTACTTGCAACTACCACGAATCGTTATATATTGGAAAGTTTGGAACTTTGTCGTGGGATTCACTGAAACTTCAAGCACAGACCTTGGATGATACTACCTTCAGATATCAGAGCGTCAAGTTACAAACAAAAGCGAAGTCAGAGGGTCCAAAGCAATCAACTTTATAAAACAGGCATTACTCGCTGGCTATTCCTCTTCATTATCAAAAATTTGTTTCAACTTTTGGGACGCTCTAGCTCTAGCTCCTGACTCATATTACGAAGCATTCGATTGGCTCACTACTTCTATTCACCCTGATAGTTCACGACAATACGTATCTCTTGGCCACTTTCTTCCCACGACCTACTTTAGACGACCTTCACTCTTGCGCCCGTTTGCTACGAGGCTTCATTCCTAAAGAGAAAGCAGCAATGGCTAACAGCAAGGCCTCATCCTCGCCACGTTTTACGGCAGAAAACAAGCTATCCAAAGCATCAGAGCGCAAACCTCCACCACCAGGAACCACAGAAGACTATCCCAGCATACTGAAAGCCACAAGCAAACTCTCAAAACACCTACCGCAAGACAACCAAGCCGGGCGCCCGCCCT
>KV750247.1:0-11798 GCA_001692915.1 Glonium stellatum
ACTTATTTTTAGTGGTTATAGAAGCGTTTTTAGAGAGTTAAGTTGGTTGACTAGAGGCATGGCCAAGGTTGAGTTAGATTGCAAGACTGCGGGCTAAGATCGGCCCGCTTACCAAGTCTCCGCACAGCTATAGGCCTGCCAGCCACAAGCTTGGCCCACTAGATGATATAAATAAATTACACGGTGATAATCATCTAGGATGCGCGGTGTTATTTCGCACTAACCGGAATTGGTAATTACTTTAATTAGAAGTACAACCGGAGTAGCGACCTGGCATGAATTTACGCGCGATAGTAGGCATAAAGGCTGGGATACGACCCTTATATATATATTATAAGTAATAAGAGCCTAATAGTGGTACTACAGCGAAGGGATATTATTTTGCCGTAAAACAAGGCTCTAAGCGAATTAGGCGAGAAGACAATAATACAAATATAATTTATAAGTTAAAAGAATTCTAAATATTTAAAAGTAGCTACAGCACACTATTTATATATAATTCTAGTAAAGCTCGACGTGTGCGCAGAGTTATAGTTGCTTGAAGTCAAAGTATCCCTTGTATTTTCCGCCACGGTTGGTTTTCCGCCACGCATTGAGGGACGTTATCATTACAACACCATATTTACGATGCTCATCTCAAGCATCCTCCTCCTCACCTCCGCCGCTGCCGCCGCACCTTTTATTTCCTCATCCGGTAAAGTTGGTATGGGCAATGCAGTAGTTATTAACCGGTGCCCCTATCCCCTTTACCTCTAGCCTACGGATTAGAACGACGCCCCACTCACTCCCTTCACCACCCCATCCGGGGGTAAGCACGATGAGCCCTTCCGCACACCTTGCGCCGAGTGCGGCGTTAGTCTCAAAGTATCCAAGACACTCAGCCTAGGCTCCATCGTGCAATTCGAGCACGCGCTCAAGTCCGAGCTACTCTACTACGATATCTCGCTAATCAACTGCGTCAACGGCAACGATGCATCAGCGTGCCCAGGCCATGAGTATGGGCTGAGGATTGAGGGGCATGGCATGCAGAACTGCCAAACGCTGGAGTGTGCCGCGAATGCATATTGCCCGGTTGACGCGTACTATGTACCAGTGCCGGGCGCACATCAGCCGGTGAAGTCATGTGGCCAGGGAGAGTTTCATGGCGCGTTGGACTTTATTGCTTGTGCTGATCTTTAGGTAGGTAGGTGTCAAGCTATTCATCGAAGCGTAGCCTTTGTCTCTGTTCTTTCGTCAACTCTTATCATTCGCCCTTCTCAGGAACTTGGACAGACAACAACGCATCGGAATACAAAGAGAAAATCGTGTTACACGTTTTCTTGGCTTTCCGGACTGGCTACGTCATTATTGTCTCATTTAGTATGTCTTTCCTTTAAGACCTTCCCTCATTTACTTTGTCAAAGTTAGTATTGAATGATTCTTCGTGCATGACCCGGTCCTCTAATATATTCATGAACAAGTCTTACTGGTGAATGGTTTGGAATACGAGCCACGGTTTGCCATTACATCCCTTGACGGTTTCTTTTAATGATGGAAGCGATATAATATTGTTGGATATCATAAAACTGGTAGACAAAGTAAGGTAATTGTACATGAAGTAAAAAAGGTTGGGTATAAAATGTGTTGACAGACCCAGCAGCCACATGATCGAAGAGACAACCCAGTCAAATACACGAAAGAAAGTTGTGACAAATGCGCCAATTCCCCAGAATCAGAGGACTGCTCCTTACTCCGCCAACCTGAATTTTCTCTCCAGGAGTTCTTCTAGAAATACACGCTCTACGTTGAAAGATCTATTGGCGGCAAGCCTACTTAAAGCTCGATTTGTTGGACTAGCTCTGGAACTCTCAGAGGCTCTGACGGTATCGGTGAGTTCTGTGACTGACCGTAACATGAATAGAATGGACTGGCCTATATTAGTAAAGGGACTAAAGGATAAGGCGTTGAAGATGCGTGACGGTACATACTCATCTTCTCCATTAAACCCAACACATTTCCAGCAATTGAATAACCCGGTAGGGTCATATTTTCTCTTCACCTCCAACAACTGAGCATAGTTGTCACCAAAGAAGGTCTGTTGCCAGTCCTGCTCCATCCAGTCACCCTCATTCATGTAACAACCTCCGCCAGGCGTCAAGTCTTTCATCGGTTTGATGGCCTCGCCAGCGGCATGTTGGATGCTGTCCCGCTTCTCCTGCGCATCTGTCTTTAGCCAGACGCCGCCGAAGACAATCTCCCAGAGGGATCCGCGCCAGGCGGGATTCACTCCAGTTTTGGTATTGTCTATGTGGTTTGACGGGCCCGTCGCGTAGATTTGGCCGGTCCCGGAGCCCAGCCCTGTACCGAGGGTTGAGCTAATCTGCATGCCTTGGAGAAATGCGTCAACAAGGTTCTCAATGCCCGCCTCCGTAGAGAAGAGTTCACGAGGCATTAGCCGTCCTGCCTCTGCAAGGCCAACCCCGACAATTCCATTATTGGCGATCGACGGTCGCCGGGTGAAAGCAATATAGTCTGAGAACTTGTCGAAGGTGAGATACGCCTTTTGAGCAGAGCGGAGGCCTGGATGGCTGGAGAGGAAATTGTTCCAATCTGCGGTTAGGCTCTTCAGGATTTCCGTATCGTTGCTAGGGAGGATTTGAAGTGAAATGATTCTGTCAGGATAAATGAAGTTGTAGCCAGCAACGTGGTTGTTCGACCAGGTTGTTTGATTTTTTGCCAGTGCAGTGACTACTTGACGGTGAACCATCGATTTCGTAAAATCATGAATTAGACTTGCCCCAAAGATGCCAGCCTCGAAGCTATAAACGTTAATTGGTACGGCAGGGTGAAGCTGAAATTTGTAGCGTGTCAGAACAGCATAGGTACCCCCACCTCCACCACGCATGGCCCAAAATAGGTCCGGGTCATTGCATTCGTTGATGAGACGAAGTTGTCCATCTGCTGTTATGACTTCAAACTCTACGGCTTGGTCAACCATGAGGCCATAGCTGGGCCCCAAAGGGCCATGTCCGCCACCTTGACCAAATCCTCCAGCAATTCCAACTGAACCAATAGCGCCAATGGTCACGTGGAATCCAAGTGTTTCGAAGAAGGTGTAGGCTTCTTCGGCGCTGATGCCAGCTCCGATTTCACCAATGTCTTGGTAGTGGGTCTTGCAGCCAGATGGAGTGAATGCCTTGTGGTAACCTAAATCTTTCATGTTGTAGGTCCATAGAGCGAGGGAATTTGCAGTAACACTTCGTCCAAAGGAATCATGACCGGTGTTCTTGATAGACAATCGGATTTGGTGCTGTTGGACGAAGGCCAGCGTCTTGCTCACGTCATCCGCATAGTGAGCCTCGACATAGTATGCGGAAAGACGTCCAAGTGAGCATGTTCCGTGGATTCCCGTTAGTGGGTCGAGTGAGTTCAGCAGGCATTGATCAGAACCGCAGACTTCGAAGTTGAGATATTCCATCGCTCCATACTGTGATGCGCGGGATTTGGAGGCCAAGTACCCTGTGGCCACATCCTTACACGCTGTGCTGGAGACATCATCGTAGCATGGCTCCGCCCTAGGATGGGTAACCCTAAGCTTCCCTCCAATACTCCGGTTGAATGTTTGCCATTCGGATGATGTGGGCCAGCAGTTTTGAGTGGGCAAGCAGGTGTAGTTGACCGAGCCGAGGACAAGTGCGGGAAGTGCCGTGATAACAGCCAGTAACAAGATACGAGGTATCATTTCGCCTCGCGATAAATAATATAGGGGGTAAACAATCAAGAGTTATGAGATACGAAAGACAGGGCAAAAGTAGAAGGACGCGGAGGAGCAGCGAGAGTTATACCTGGGTTATTCTCTTAGCTTAGAGGGAATTTACTGCAACTTGGGGCGACCTCTCCATTCGCTGCCATCAGACGAACGCGAACTTCCCGTCAGCATTATATAGCGTGAGCTCGGCCCCAGCCTTATTTTCAGCTAAGATAAACGGTTTCTCTAGTCCATTGTAAAAATATGCGCTTGGCTGTGGCTCAAACCTCTGCCTTTTCAGCCCAAATCTCCAGGATAGTCCAATTACCAAATCAAGCACTCCTCTTGTACCAAACCCAACGCCTAGTGGTTTTTGATTGCCTTGTGATTGCACCCCAAGTGGGTGAGGTCTTCTAGAACCCCGCCATCAATTTTTATGAAGCTCTCTGCCAGGCAATACGTCGCAATACGCTTCAAGCTGCTCCGGTTATACCCCAATGCAGAAATTGGACCTACTCCATCTCGCCTCCCACCTCATCACACCGATGCCGATTGAGGGCAGAGGATTGCCTGCTAATTACCATACATATCCCTCATCAGGCTGTCCACTCAGGCCGCAGCAAGGTCAACTATCAAGGCGACGGACGAAAATTTTTGCAGAGGGCGGTGGCTATGGGCTTTGGTGTAGCGGGGTATTTTCCTTATCTAGGAAAAGGTGCTCCAAGTAGGGTAGGAATGGTGTAAAGAGGAGCGGCCTTCGGATAGGATGGGCATTCGAACGACTAGAACTGGGGGTTTTTTAATAACTTTTGTTGGCGGGACGTTGGGGCTTGCCGTGACTGGCTCGTGGTTTGATACCCCTGAATAGTGGTGGCTGTGAACAACGCTCCTTATTCCTAGCATAGGTTAGCGCATCATTTCGTTTCGGTGTCCCGATTGGCCAGATCCTAAGAAAAGACCAGTACCCGCTATGTAGCACCAACGCCCCGTTGCCCAACGACGCGGGATGCATCTGCAAACACCCTCCCCTTGCAGCTGTGGAGCAGACACATGACGGCAAGGGATCGCCCCGAAGGATCGATCCGAAGAAGGGATCGGGCTTCTTGGCTCAACCAAAGCGTAAATGGTCACCCCGATCTAGCGTAAGCCAGCCCTACCACAGCCCGGCCAGCTCTTTTGTTCTGCCATGCACAGCTTGCCGCCAACTATGACGATTGCACTTGGCTTCGCCCCGAAGCAGAGTGTCCTTCCTAGCGCTTATACATCATAGACCCCACATCTGCGGACTAAGACCTTCCCGAAGACCGGGAAATGTTCTTTAACTTTACTATCCTCACGATATCGATTCCAACCAGCCGTCGTAACGTTAATAGCGCAGCCATAAGATTTGTTAAATCGCCATATTCGCCCACTAATTCAAGTAACGCGGATTTTTACAAACGCCAAAGTCGTTGTCGCATACCACAAGCATAAACTGCCTTGTCCCGCCATTAATGCAAAAGCGACCCCTGAATTCCCTTAACCAACTTATGAGAAGCTGGCGCATGCTGTATAGGAAGCGCCTTGGGGTTTGTCTGAAGCCCTAGCCAAAAACATTATGGGGCTAAAAGATCTTCTGACAGAGCGCGCTTGGGGCCAAGTAATATATTTTATCCCTTTCCAATGATCGGTCTTACGTGGACGGGATAAGCCCGGTAAAATAAAATTATACGGGATTAGAAATATGTACCGCTTTTAGCTTTTAGTACTGCGAATGTGTCCCGAAGTTTGGAAGCGTGGTTTTCGAGGGGCTTGCAGGCAAAACTCAGCCTCTGTACTACCCCTTCACATGGTGATTTGTGGGCCACGGCTATCGATAAGGCCAGCCAATAGAATCGCTCGGATCAAGTTAAGACGGCCAATTACTATTTCCCTGGTGTGCCGACTACTTATTAGTAAAACATCACCGTGTGAAGGGATGGAGTTTGCGAAGATGATTCTCAGATATGGGATGACAAATGACGTCTTCAATGAATTAACTCCTGGCCATGTTTCCTACACTGAACCCCCTATCCAACTGAAGGACCCATTAACATGCGCATTTGTTGACGGCAGCGTTAATAAACCATATCCCAGTAGTACTAAATTTGCCATCCCAGCTCCGGATATTGCCCCGAACTTCCAAAAATACTTCTCAGAGCCGTCCGGGCACTATATATGCAAGTTCTGCAGGTCCTATTAGCGCCGTAATCGTATCCTCGAGGATTGGCAGGATCCGTTGCACAAAGCTAGCACTGGGTTGATAACTATAGAAGTAACTAGCCTGAGGGTAGTGTGTATATACTAGGGTGGGCAACAATCCGTCGCAGTCAATCTCAATCGACCGTGTGGGGCGATTGATTATGTAACCGGATTGGTTTGGATTGGATTGAGGACGTGGAATCCGCCCCAATCGGACTGATTTGGATTGATGTTACGATGCTTGGCATAGTATTAAGTTAGATTTATAATATTTAGCTTAATTTAACTAATCTCTATATATTAAATTTTTTCACGTGATGCGGATTAATAATAATTCGGCACGAATTCAAGCTTACTCCACTAAATATACTCTCTAGTATGTACTAAGCCGCAATAAGGTTCTTATCAATCCAGATTGATCTGGCTTGGTCCTTCGACTGCCATGGATTGCGGCTCAACGGGATTGGATTGGATTGGATTGTCGTGGGGAGATTGCAATCCGATTGGATTGGTACCGATTGTTGCCCACTCTAGTATATACTATGCTTGCTGTGTAACTACAAGACCAATCCTGAGAATTCTCGAGGCCTCAAACGAGAACAGTAGTATGGTTTCCAATGCTACTGATAAATTACACGGTTTTATCATTTGAGAATTTATCTTATTGAAGTTAGACGTAACCATCAGCGATTATCGTTGAAAAAATATCTGTGAAGAAAACCCTAAATCCACCCTACAATGTAGTGCGCGTTTTTTCTAACCCTGATTCTACCTTTAAACTTCGTGCTCGATATCTGCAACGTGTGGAATCTTGTCTAGGTTGATATTCGCAAATTTCGCAACAACCTCGATCTGTAAAGGCAAGTCAACGGAGGCCTCGAGCAACTTCCATCCTTAAAACATCATCTAGAGTATTGGGATCAAGAAAGTGCAATTGAAGTTGAAATTAGGATGACACTCACACATTGCTGCACTGCTTCCACATCCTCTGAACTCATCCCCACGCGCCTCGAACCACGAAGATGCCATGCGGTCTCGTGATGTAGATTTTGAATCATGATACCTGCTAGCACTACAAGTTCGGTTTCAATATCATTGAGGATGGTGTGATCGGATAAGTAAAGCCCGTAGGTAATGTTTCGACTTATCCAACCTATGATCGAATCAGATAATTTCATGATTAGGCGCAGGAAATCTAATAAAGCCAAGCGGAGAGAACACACCAAAATCCTTATGAGCTTGGAACTTCTCATCGATTGGCCCGATGTTGTGGCTGTATATGCGATGGAGCCACGCTGTTCCCCGCTCATAGTTTGCCTCGTCACATTTCCAGTTTTCACTATTCCAACTAGTTTAGGTATAATCGACTATAGCTACTTTGGCTCCAACGAAACTTATACTTACCGTGAGAACGAATAGTCCTTGTCTACCGGCCTTTGTACTTTATCAATGCAGAAGATAGCTTCAAGCGGCCTACAGACGCCGATGATGGAGACACATTTGACGAGTGCTTCTCTTAATCTACGCGTTAATACTTGCCGCGATTCTGGGTTCGAACGCTCTTGTTCTTGGATAAGGTAGAGGTAGAGATCTGCGGCGAGTTCTGGTTTTCCACCGCCAGTTAGAGCGGCCAGCTGAATTTAATTTAGCTGCGTGAGCTTGAATTTCTTGACCAAGCAACGCACAGCAACTAAGAACCATCGACCATCTCCTAGAGATTTGGAAGGAAATGTTTCTTGGACGGATCTGAAGAGGGAAAGCACTTCAGAGGATATCTCGGCCATTGTAATGAAGTCCGAGAATGTCCAGAAACCGGTTTGAGATCGGCAAATAGTCCTATGGCAAATGAGAATTGTGATAAGCGTGGTATTAGGTTGATGCTAACTCAGGATTGCGCTTTATTGCCCAAATACACACAGTGGTAAGATTCAGTAAGTATGCTAACCGAGAAAGATGTGTCTGCGAGGTCGGAATGGCAAGCAACGCGAAAGACAAGGGTAAGGATTAGATTAGATCTGATTGGTAGACACGTAATTGGCGAATTTGGGAAACGGAGGCGCCAGTGGCGTCTACCAGACCGCTATAGCATGGCACAATCGCGCAGGCAGCTGCCTATCTTAAGCTGAAAAAAAAGGCTATCATTCCACCATTTCCTGGAAATGTGAAGGCTCAACCCACTTAGCACCGCTCCATGTGTAATTCAGCTGTCATGGTCCAGCAATCAATAAGGTTGCCTTGCAGGACGCATCCAGCAGACTGTAATGAGCACAAGTTCTGGCGCTCTCAACAACTTCCCCTGAATAAGGCTTTCAGCACCCGTCCTTCGCGCCTTTTCCGGATTACTCCTTCGACATGGTCTTGCACCAGACAGATTCGACGGAAAACCGGCCCAGCGGATATTCGCAATTACCGGAAATCTAGCATTCAAACTCTACCGGTTGAGCTGCTACAGCAAATTGCCAGCTATTTAACTCCAGAAGCCGAAGCTGCCTTCAGCCTTACCTGCCATGACATAGCTCATGTCATTGGTAATCGGGCATTGGTAGATAATTATGGCAAGGCCGCTTCATGGTATAAGAAACTAGAGTTCCTCGACGTCCTTTTGCCGGACTACTCACCAGTTGACTGGTGGCGTTGCAACCAATGCATGAACGTCCATCGAAGAAGTTGGATAGGCCCATCACAACAAGGCCCCCTTCTAATACGATGGTGGAAGAAAAGACGTCAAATCGGAGAACTTCGATATGGCCCTCCAGATGATCCTATTTATGTCCTTGGATTTGACGAAGTACAGCTCGTGATGGATCGGCATTTCCAATGCAAAAGACTGAAAGCATTGAACGGGATTTGCATAGAATCCTTAAAATGTTCTGGCAGCCGGACATACTCCGTCAATTCAACGAGCAAAATCGTTCTTCACTACATCTTCGAACCACGAATCGTCATCGATAGGTTGCTACTCCGTGCAACTTACCAATTTCAGTTTCAGCGCACGATGTTCTTGCGCAACTTCTCAGTGGAGGACATATCTATCGTGGCCTTCATGAGCAAGCTCGGTTTCCGCTGCTGTAGTCACTTGAACATGAATGACATGGATGAGCTTAAATGTGGTAAAAACTGCCCGTTCTGTCCCACTGAGTTTGAGATGAAAATCAACAACGGAGGCGGGGAAAGTGCACAGAGCCTTGGCGTCAGTGTGTGGCAGAATCTGGGATCTGGTCGGACTCCAAAAGACTCCAAGTGGCAGCATCTTGCAAAGCCTAAGGGCGACAGGGGAGTCATGTACCACAGGAGTGGTGAAAGCGTTCGAGAAGCTTATCAGCGGATATACTGCTCAACCCGCGAAGAGTTTGAGAACCAGTGGGCAACAGCTGCAGCTCCAAAAATGCCGCGTCGGATATATTCTGAAAAATGGCAGTGTTATGTATCCATCCCGCCCTCATCGTGCTCCGTCCTAGCGCTTGGGCCTGAGGAGCTCTCGCTTGCTTCCCCCTACAAATCACTGCCTTCCGTGATAGCACGGAATTTATAAATAGCAATGTTAAAGGAGAAGAATTTGGTAATAAATTAAAGAAAAGCAACGATGGCTTCTCGAGTCCCCGGAAGAAAGAGTTGAGGAGTTGATACCTGTGACTTGTTTGAAATAGCCGTTGCAAGTGACGACGGAGCTGCAAGCGCGGCTTGGCACAACTCCTTTCCAGAACTGAAACAACATTCCGCCATCACCACTACACCCACCAATCTCCAGCCTGCCGCCGCCTCTCACTCGCTCTCGCGCCCATTCTTTCGCTCTTCAACAGTCATTCATTCTCACCGACAAACTTTATACGCCGCACGAATTTAGTCCTCAATACCGATACGGGGCTCCTCAGCCGCCGTCGAGTGTCTTGTTTTGCGCCTTGCACAGCCTTCGTCCCACTTCCTTATCACTACACATTGACATTGTCGCGCCGAAAATGGCCTTCGGCGACTTCCACACGATATGCGAGAAGACGTCGATACCTCTATGCTCCCTCGTAGGGCCGGCATCGAGCATAGCGGGCAGTACGGGAATCCAGGCATCGTGCTATTCTCGCTCGATCGAGCTGGCCAACACAATAATCTTCCAAGGCGCTGCTGACTTTATGCACATTCTTGCTCTCGTAATGACCTCCATCATGATCATCCATGTACGGTCTAAATTCACTGCTGTCGGTACGTAAGCTTTCTTTAGATGCTTGAATTTTCCGGATTTCAAACGTTACTGATAAGTTTCGGATATAGGCCGTAAAGAGATCACATCCTTCTTCTACATATATATGATCCTAACAATGTTCTCCTTGATACTCGACTCTGGTGTCGTCCCTCCCGGCTCTGGAGCGTTCCCCTACTTCGCCGCAGTTCAGAATGGCCTCTCCTCGGCTCTTTGCACCTGCCTGCTGATCAATGGCTTCGTCGGTTTCCAGCTCTATGAAGACGGCACACCGCTCTCTGTTTGGCTCCTTCGACTATGCTCACTTGGCATGTTTGTCATTAGTGGAGCGGTGTCTTTGCTTACATTTAAAGGATGGGCGGGCCTTTCACCCACGCACACCGTTGGGCTATTCGTGGTGCTCTACCTTTTCAATGGCATTTTCATCCTCATCTACGTCGTCATGCAAGTTATCCTCGTTGTAAACACCCTACAGGATCGTTGGCCGTTAGGCGATATTGCATTCGGGGTATTTTTCTTTGTCATTGGCCAGGTTATCCTCTACGTTTTTAGCGACACTATTTGCAATGGTGTTCAACACTACCTAGACGGTATCTTCTTTGCTACCATCTGCAATTTGCTTGGCGTTATGATGGTATACAAGGTTAGTTATCTCCTTTCGTCCGGATATGCGTATAATTCTAATCTACTCTATATAGTATTGGGATTCTATCACCCGCGAAGATCTCGAGTTTAGCGTCGGCGTCAAGCAGAATAACTGGGAAGTCAAGGAGTTGCTCCCGGAAGAGGACCGAAGGAATACCATGTACCAGGAGTCGGAGTACGCTCCTAGCTTGTACCAGCAGCCTAACCACCGCCAATCGCATTATAGCGCCGTCGGTTATTAAGTATGCTTAGACCACGAATGAAAATCTGTTTATAGGGCATCGCATCGGAGGAGCTTTGGCGCTTGAGATCGTTTACTTTTCTATTTTTATAATTAGGGTCTGGAGTCGGGGATGGGGGGTCAGTTTTTGGTTGGCCGCTTTCTGGCCACACTCGGAGTGTTGTCATTGTCACATACACCTTAAAATCTTGGAGGGGCTAGCAGTACTAGATAGTAATTCAACGAAACTGAACATATGTATTACGAACCTTTGTCCGGCATTGAAGCTTGATGGCATCTATTTACATAAGGTATAGACATCCCAAGAAACTGATCGAACAAAACAGGTAAAACATATGAGGCGTGTCCTCGCACTCTACCAGTATCGGTTTTGAATTGATATCGTGATCTATCTTGTGAACATAAAACCGTGTATACCCATCTGGGTGACGCCTATACATCCCTATAAATGCTTAATAACAGAAACCTTCTACCAAGCTCCAACAATTCCCGCGATTGGGATATCGATACCCGTCGTATAACTAGCAGTGTCGCTCAGCAAATACACATACGCGCCCCCGAGCTCCTGCGGCAATGCGAGCCGGGGCATACCGCCATAGTAGGTCATCTTGAGGTCCCAATCGGGGGCCTTCTCGACGTAGTAAGTCATGGCAGTCTTCACGAAGCCTGGCGAGATGGAGTTGACTCGGATGCCATGCTTGGCCCACTCCATGGCGAGCGTGTGCGTCATGTTGCGCACGGCGGCCTTGGTGCCGCCGTAAGGAGCGGATGGC
>KV750247.1:11896-28203 GCA_001692915.1 Glonium stellatum
GGTTAGGGCGGTAGGATGTCATAGACGCGGTGAAGACGATGGAGCCTTTGATGCCGAGAGAAATGAATTTACGGGCGGCGATCTGGGCGCAGGAGAAGGCACCGAAAACCTAGGAGATGATGTTAGTATTTGGTTGGTATCTCAGCCGAGGAAGGGGCCAAAAACTAGCGACAGAAGAGACCTACATTTAGGTTGAACAACTTCTCAACTTCCTCCCGCGTGAACTGCAGCGCCGGCTGATGCTTTGTCATTCCTGCATTGGCGACCATGCCATCAATCCGGCCTTCGTTCTCGACGATGGTGTCAATGGCTTTCTCAACGCTGGGTTCTTCCGTCACATTGGTCTGGATGTATTTGAAGTTGGGGTACTTCTTTTGTAACGCAGCAAAGTCTTCGCTGGGGTCCATGAGGTCGAGCGAATATACTACTTTGGCGGAGTTGGCGAGGCACACTTCTGCGATTCCAAGCCCAATGCCGCGGTTTGCTCCTGTAATGGCAATTACTTTGCCAGCGAGAGTGATCTGCCAGCTTTGATTTGGTTCTGGCTGGGTTGACAGGTAGGGGATTGCTTCTGAGGCCATTGCGGACGCAGCTCCGTTGATTCCGGTAGCCTCGTTGGAAACCATTGGTAACAGTGTGGGTGAAAAGGAGATAAGAATTGACAGACTGAAGTCCAAGAGAAGGATTGATGGCTTTTAAAGAGTATTTTGTGCAGAGGGGAAACTAATTGGAGGAAAGGAAAGGGCTTTAAAAGTAAGTCACAAGTCTATGAACGAAGACCCCACGCGGTGGAGTACCGGGCCTATCCATATCCCCCATAGCTGCGGTAGCGTCTCCAGCTCGAGTCTGGAGGCCCGGATGGAGGTGTCAGGATTGTAGTGCGGCGAGTCAGGATGGGTTCACGGAGCTGTTCAACGTCCATCATGAGAACACCGCTTCGAGGCGCAGGTGGAGCGGGAGGCGAAGAAAACGACCTCGAGGCGAGGCTGAACACAGTTTTTCCTTGCGTTTCACGCCACCCGTCCACGAGACGAGACTCCTTTCCGCCCCCTTCGCTCCGCACGACTCAGCAATCTCGCATCGTACCTCCGCTAACGCCCCATAAACTCCTCCACCTTTCCCCAGAAGTGGGGAGCATAGGGCTGCGGGGCAAATCACACGCGAGATTGCTCTATGAGGAGAAAATGCCACGCGCATGGCTGGGGCGAAACGCGCACCTATGCTTCGGCGAACCTGCTTCGGTGCCATTTTACCTCCCAGGCCGTCCTAGCCTCTCGTTCTGGACCGACTGTGTAGATTTGGAAGTTGTCGGTTGACATTAGTAGCCCGAATCTCCATCAACATATAACTATCAGGGGGTGAGCATCTCCAGTCTATCCGAACAACCGGGACTCTGCCATCTAGTCTCTCTTCATTCCATCTACTCTTTCGTTTTGGATTGTTCATACTCTACATCTCTTATCACAAGTTGCTTTCTTTCCAGCAATCATGTCTCTTGATCTGAAGCGTGAGGATACGGAGCAAATCGAAGCACTCCGGGCGGATGAGCAGGCATTAGCAATTGAAGAAAAGGCTCTCGTTCGAAAAATTGATCTTTTCTTGCTGCCGACAATATGGCTCATGTACCTTCTTTCTTACATGGACCGAACTAAGTACGTACCCTCTTCTTGTGGCTGTTGATTTACTTTTTCTCGGAGTAGGCACCGTTGGCTAATCGTCATTGCAGCATCGGAAACGCCAAAGTTGCAGGAATGGCAGATGACCTCCATCTCAGCTCAAACCAGTATTCGGTGACTTTAGTCGTCTTCTTCGTTACCTATGTCGTCTTCGAAGTGCCATCCAATTTGATCCTATCAAAGACCCGGCCGTCCGTTTACCTCCCAGTTATCATGACCCTGTGGGGCGCAGTAACATGCTGCATGGCCGCTGCGAACAGTTACCACACCCTCATCGCACTGCGTCTTGTTGTTGGTCTATTGGAAGCTGGTTTTGCTCCCGGTATCTTACTCATTCTATCTTCATGGTACAAGAAAGATGAGCAATCGAAACGCTTTGCTGTCTATATCTCCGCTGCCGTCCTTTCCGGTGCTTTCGGTGGTATCATTGCAGGCGCTATCACAGGCGGACTTGATGGTGCACACGGCTTGGCTGGATGGAGATGGCTTTTCGTAAGTTTTAAACATTTTCTTTGGTTATCTGCAAGAGCTCTCTAGAGCTCTGAAATAAGACGATTATAGTAGTGGAAGCTTGCTGGAGCGCATTCAACTACTGGATAACTTTATCTATCGTGAAAAACCCTCTCCTAATGCTAATTTGCTTTACAACGCGCAAAGTCACTATTCGGATGACTACAGAAATAATACTAACATATCATCTAGATTGTCGAAGGCGCTGCAACTTGTATATGGGCCGTCGTTGCTCACTTCATCCTCCTTGACTTTCCTGCCACCAGCAAACGCCTTACTGAACGAGAAAGGGAGCTTGCTATCAGTCGTCTCCAAAATGACAATGTGACCGCAAGAACCGAGGACACTCCTCGCTACACTTCGATTCAAGCCCTTAGTGCATCGCTCAGGAACTGGAGAACCTGGCTACTTACCGCCGGTTACATGGTCATTGTTGGCTCCTCGACTCTTTCTTACTTCTACCCTACCCTGGTCAAGGGTCTCGGTTACACCTCTCATATGGCCCAATACATGGTAATGAATCTCTTTGCGGCTTATAGCTATCCAAGGTCGATTGACTTTGCAAAATCTTTCCTCTGCTTCCCAAGGTTCGGAAACCTCATATATGAACTAGCGCTAACTCCTTTGTAACAGGTTGTCCCCATCTACGCTGTTGCCTTTGTCGCCGTTGCCTGCACTGGATATTTCATGGACAAATTCCCACAGAACCGTGGCATTGTCATCGCTGCCTGGCTCACCCTCTCCATGATCTGTTCGATCGTTGTCTGCGTCGTCTACAACTTCACCGCGCGGTACGTGCTGCTAGTCTTCATGGCCGCAGGACTCTGGGCCTCTAACGGGCTCGCGCTGTCTTACGCTGCTTCAACCTTTGGCTCCATGCCGCAGGAGGTCCGTGCTGTCAGTTTGGCGTTTGTAAATGCTATGGGTAATCTGGCACAGATTTATGGCGCGTATCTTTTCCCAAGCACGGACGCACCCAAGTATTTGTTGGGCTTTGGCGTCATTTCGGGCATGTGCGCGTTTGGTATTATCGTCTATGTCATTGCGCATGTTGTTGTGAGAAAACATTCTACGAAATAAAGAGGAGGTCGATTGAGATGGATAAGTTTAGGCTCGGAGGACTGGTGGTGAGTTACACAGACGATTGTATATATTTGACGACTTTTATATATGGGAGGTTGTTTTGATACTATGATTTATATTACAAGGCTTGTATGAAGCAATTACTGCGAATTTATATTTTGTATAAAAACTTCCCCGTGGATTTTAGCAGGTCTCTGGATTTCTAGAAGTCTTTACCAGCCTAGATGGTTTCGATGCCTTAATATGACCATTAATATGACAGGAATATGGCAGGGTGAAATCGTAGAGCATTGAGCAAGCGGGCTACCTTAGCAAGTCATACGAGTGAACTTAGGCCACGTGATGAAATATTCCACACGACTCACAACTGATCAGGTGATAGATCGAATATATGGGTGATCCAGCTGTGGATATTTAATTAGTGCCAAAGCTTTTTAAAGAGCCAAGCAACAGATGGTAAGATGGTACGATTTCAAATTCGACTTATGCAAGATTAAAAAGCTCAATAAGTCCAAATTTGTACTAAGTATGACGCCTATGACAATCGAGACTCATACCAACCCAATATCGTAACCTGGCCATTCATCAACCTACGCCCCCTTTCCTTCCAACAATCCCCTGAGAAACACCGCTGCAGCATAAGCTCCAGGGTCTGGTGGCATATCCTTGTTCTGAGCCTTTTCATCACCCACATATGTTGCACGGCCAAACCTCGCCTTCATTCCTGCCGTCGCCTGTGCCTTCTTCTCCGCTTCCGCCACCGCCTTATCCAGGTCGGAGGTCTGCCCAAGCACCTCACAGAACGGAATTAGAACATCCATGACTGTGCGGTCACCAGCACGAGCACTAGTATAAAGTTTGAGGTTTTCCAACGCCAGCTCGGCCGCCTTACCCACCGCTGCGGTATCTAGGGCTACCGATAGGCCGGCGCTGGCAGCGCGCAGGTTATTCAAGAATGCGGTGAGCAAGATGCTGAGTATTGCGCCGAGACTGCCGCCCATGTCCTCGACGGATTCACCAATGTGATCGAGTAGTTCAAAGATAGGGGTTTGTGCGGTGGCAGTGTCTAGTTTGGAGAGGATGGATTTGCACACGCTTTCAACGGCTTCACCACAGTCACCATCACCCATTTGGATGTCGTATTTGGTTATGTCTGGTTCTGCTTTTATAGCACGAGTGCATGCTTCGCGTATGGAGTGAATGAGAGATTCGGACACTAAAAAATGGTCTGTTAGCATTTCTGAACCCAAGTGCCCTGTGTAGGAGATCATTTTCTCACCAACCGACCCCTTATTCAACGCCGTAGCGGTATTTTCGTTTGCCCCAGCTTTCTGCCTCAGAGACAACGTCTCCTCTGACTCTTTTGCGGGTGCATAACCATTTTTCGGCCATGCTGGTGCTGTGGTGGGCTGATCCAAAAGATCGATAATCTCCGCAGTGCTGACATTCATTACTCTAGCTATCCCGGAGATGTTTCCAAGCGTGATCGAGAAGCCAGGCGCGTTCAACGACGTTTCCATGATCCCAGCATATATCCTGCAAGGGCTAATCTTCCAGTCACGCTCTATATTTCGAATTAGTAAGACGTGTTTAGGGGATGAGTGCGTTATAGTTTCACGTTACCTAGCTGAACTCTGGCTAAGTTGGTAAGAGCTTCTAACTCGAGGCCGGAGAGGCCACCGAAGTTGTTTACCAGCATTACTACTTCGTCCTTAGGCTCGAATTTTACGAATGCTCGATCTGAATCCGAGGGATCCAGGAGACAAAGGAACATCTCCTTCAAAACATCTTCAGCTGACGGCATTGGGGATATTGTCCGCAGACCCTACGCAGATAAATTAATTTGATTTTCAACAAGCCACAAATTGAGACCCTATAAGAAAGAGAAATGCTTACCGGCTCGTTGTGTATTCCCATACCCACAACGCAAGCATCTTCTGCTACAGCTTCGTGATGTGCACGCCCAGGAACATGGCAGTGGTCGAGACTCGTCCCAATGGTGACCAATTGGTCGTTCCCTAGGTTCCCTAGCTGCAAGCACCGCTCAAACGACCACGATAGCTGGGATGCAGCTCCAACAAGTTTCAGTACTGGTGATTGACTAATTAGTATTTGAACCACAACAAAAAAGGAAGAAGCCGGAGGTCTAAGGCTTCGCAAACTTCCTCCAAGGATCCTTCACATCTACGTACCAAGAAGGTTCCCTGCTAAACCCCTTCGCCCTACAAGCTCCGACTTCTTTCTTCCCAGTGCAGCATCCTCTGCCATATTCACAACGGATATTTTATATCCTAGAGCCAATCCTTTCTCTCGTGCGAGGCCAAAATGTAGCTTATCGCCAGTGTAATTGGTTATACAAAGAATTATTCCTACATCAGAAGGAACGTTCTTGATGGCTGCCATGATTTGCTTTGTCGATGGACTTGCAAACACATCGCCATTAACGGCAGCAGACAGCATCCCATCCCCGACATACCCTGACCATGCAGGTTCATGCCCGCTGCCACCGCCTGATATTATCGTCACCTGCGATGGAGAATGAACTTTGGAGTAGACGACCCTGTTCGGTTCATCAAGCTCGAGGTGAGGATTTCTAGCGATGAAGGAGTTCAGTGCATGTACCACGACGCCATCGGTACTAGGGAAGAAGTGTTTCCTCGACATGTTGGGCTTTGAGGTTCGAGGGATTTTCAGTATACTCGGACTATGGGTGAGGGTTGAGTAAAATATTGACCTCCGTAACGCGGGGTTTCTTGGAGTACTTATTGTTCGCCGCCAAAAGAATAGCCCGAGAATATTTCAAATCTGGATAATTAGTTAAAAACGAACCATAAAGACGTGAATGTTCCTGGAAGCCTCGAAATTTGCTACAAATCACACTCTGGCTACAACAGCAGATGCAGCTTACCTACGCATAGAGATGCGAGAGAAAAGTCAATGTTCGAGCAAATAAAATGTGTGAAAGCTCTAAACAGCACAAGCTACAGTAGGTGATGCAACAAAGCTTCCCCTGCCCGCTGATCGGCACCCCCGCCATATTGGGAGACAAGAGGGGTCGTGGCCCATCTCCAACCAGAATAGAGCCATGGCCCTACTCCGCAGCGCGCCCGCTAGAGGCCAATTGAATGCCGGATAATTATCCGCGGGGACATAGTTCTGGACAAAATTCGAGAAGCTTAACCGGAGACCCCAAAATGACAAGCCGAGCACGTCTCCATACCGGCGCTTTGACGGACATGCAGTTTTGAGGATTTCCGGGGGTCGCGTGGATCGAGCCCGCCAGTTCTCACGTGCTGGCTGGCCCCCCCCTTCTCGACTTCGACCCGTCTCGGGCAAATTGCTTTTCCTTCTCCTCCGTTACGAGCGCCTCGCTGCCGCACATCCCGCAAGCCCTCTTCCTCTTCTCCGCTGCCGCGAGACGATGCTGCCAGCCTCGCATCCCGCCCCTGACATCCCCGCACAACCATCACAGCCTCCCCCGGCCTCCACTACCCGAAAGAAGCCAAGAAAGCCTCGAGGCCGTGGCCTTCGAACAACAACAGGATGGTAAGCACAACGTATTGTTTTTCATCGCATCGCGGCAATTTTACTGCAGAAAAGCGTCATTGGCCCTACCGGTGCGTTTTAACGGCAGTTGGATCTCGACTGACGTCGTACCCGCAAAGAACAAGTTTATCAAAGGTTCTTCAACGTTCTGTAATTCTTGATTGAGGTGTTGAAGAGCCGCTCACCATGGAAATCTAGTGCTGTCTGTCGCCGCCGTCATATGAAATGCGATGAAGCGAAACCAACCTGTGGGCCATGCGCCAAAGGGGGTCGACAATGCATCTACAATTCTGCGTCAAAGGTACTCTTTAACATGTTGATTTATCGTCGCTACGCAGACCAGGGAACATATCCCATTTGGCTTCTACAGTCTTTCAAACATCATAATTGAGTGGTTTAGAATACTGTCGTAAAAATTTCCTGCGTTTATCCAGAGACCAATGGCTCAGCGCCTGTCAGCCTCTTTGTTACACGGGTGCACGTTTTAAGACGCGCACAGCAACAGACCGCCACATATGCAGGAAAAAGTCGCTCTTAGATCACTGGAGCTATTAAAGTAGACTTGCCTCGCTGTACTAACAAGATGTCAAGCCTTTTGCTTTGATCGATAGGAGGTCCTCCAGGTTTTTAATTGGAAAAAAAAATACCCCCATATTTTAAGTCCAGCACAATTTGTACGCTTTTTCCTTGAAATGGTCAATAATAACATACTTGGTAGCCGGACAGTTCAAACGTCAGCGAAGCCGACGTGGATCGCCCAACTAGCTCGACGGAACAATGGCAGCAGCCAACATCGGCATTACAGGACGATGAAGATCCCGGACGCCCACCTCAGGAGATAGCATCTCCAGAAGCGCTTTGGAGTCCTGTGCCTAGCCAGGCGACTATCAATCAGGAGGTTGTCCGACAAACAACGGACGAGGGACCCTGGAATGCACCTGCAGAAACGTTTCATACAACTAGCCCACAATCAAACTTCAGCGGCTCGGCCGGCTATCCTTCAGAAATTGCTCCACTGCGGTGGTTTGGCTTACTCGCCGATGACGCTGCCAATGGGAATGAGAACATAGCTTCTCTCAGCTTCCTTACTGAATCAAATTTCCCTGGAAGGTCCCTAAGTATCGATGAAGGGGTTGCTTTGGAAGGAGTCGGCAGCAGCAAATACCCAGCATACACCCCAGGCCTTGGAACCCCAAGCCTTCAATTTGCTCACCCAATTACACCCACATCAGTTCCACGAAGCATCCCAGAAACAGGAGATGGACGGGAGTTCTGGCAGTCGCCAATAAAGCTTCAAGACCACGAAGTACCGATATTTCGGAGGTTTGTTAACCATCTCAGCCATTGGATCGATATGTTCGATCCGCTGAAGCACTTTTCGACATTCGTTCCACAGCTGGCACTGCACAATGAAGGGTTAATGAAGGCAATACTTGCCCTCTCCGCCCGTCATCTCTCAATCAAGCCGATGGAACCTGGAGGCTCACTCCTCGACCGCACAACAGCAGTTCAGT
This sequence comes from Glonium stellatum, assembly GCA_001692915.1. Classification (NCBI taxonomy): domain Eukaryota; kingdom Fungi; phylum Ascomycota; class Dothideomycetes; order Gloniales; family Gloniaceae; genus Glonium; species Glonium stellatum. The sequence continues at coordinate 20,226 of KV750247.1, forward strand.
ACTACTATGAGACGCTACAGTACCTTCAGAGGGCAATGAAACATGAGTCATACACGCGAAGCCTTGAGCTTATTGCGACCGCGCTCACAGTATCAACCTACGAGATGATCGACGGCGCTGGGAAAGGATGGGAGAGGCATCTCAAGGGCGTATTCTGGATCCAGCGATCACAAGATATCAATGGTGAATCCGAAGGCCTTAAACAGGCAGTATGGTGGGCATGGCTTCGGCAAGATCTCTGGGCAGCGTTCAGGGAGCGAAGAAGAGCGTTCAGTTTTTTCAAGCCTACAAAGTATTACCACGTAATGGATCAATACGACATCGCCTCACGTGTGGTTTACCTGCTCGTCCAAGCAGTCAATTACAGCTCATTGGAAGAGTCTAAGATTGGCGAAAATGATTTGGCCACACGAATCGACCGGGCAGATACCCTCTTTTCCATGCTGGAAGAGTGGAGGCAAAACCTTAGCGTGCATTTCAACCCGCTGCCTCTAGAAAGCAACATAGAGTCTATATTCAAGCCTATTTGGATCAATCCACCGGCGTTTGGTATGTCAATCCAAGGCACCCTAACGCTAGGTCTAATCGTAACGAGCATTCAAACGGTCTATTAGACTGGACCATTACTTACTTATATATTCTTAGGAACTGCAATCCAAATGTATTTCTTCGCCCGAATATTGCTTCTCGTTCACCGACCTGCCGCTGGAGGCTATATAGAGTACACCGAACGCTTGAAGCAACTCATTGACGCAGTTGACACAATATCTGGTATTGCAACGACTCTAGAGGAAGACGCCGCAAGTGTTATCTCTACCCAGTGCCTATTCGGGGCAGGCTTATACACGCAAGACCCAGCAAAAAGGGATGCGATTCTAGATCTAATCGAAGCACATCAAGAACGTACTGGTTGGCCGGTATCGTCGCTTAGGGACGAGCTAATAGCAGAGTGGGCAAAATCAAACCCAGAGTAGCCAGAATGCCCCCCTACATATCCCCAATAGACGGACCGAATTTGTTCACTCTTGCCAGCCCTGGAATCGAAGGCTTTACAAGACTATCAAACGAAGCAATGGCCTCATGATTAGCGATGAATGGTATTAAGATATGTCATCAAAAATAGCGAATCAGCCTGTGATAAATATTTGAGACTCTCTTAGCGCAGCTACCTGTAAGAATAGAATGATCGTGGCCTACTGGGTGCGTTCTCTGTCAGGAACCAAGACATGACACAGAACTGGACACAAAACATGTATATACTGAACTATCCCAAGGCATTTATGTGTAAAATTGAACAGTATGTTATTCCATATTTTTCTGGGAATCTAGCAAGCAAAGAGAAAGTGATTTGAAATTCCGTGTAGTTACATAATCTACTCCAAATTCACATTACTGGAAGTAACAAGGCGAAACGGCAATTAGTGATAATCTGAAGTTTCAGTAAGCGTATATGCCGCGCCTATCAGCCTAGTGATTATATCCCCTTTTCATAAAAACGTAAAAACCATTGATGTGCACTTCCATAGATCATCATTACAAAGCTAACAGACCAGTGCAGCCAATTAGCTTGTGCGTTACAAGATATACGGATTAGATCGAGGAACTCACTTCCAATAACCCCGTTTACCGGGATATCGATTGAAGTTGTGTAGCTTGCAGCATCACTTAATAAGTAGACGTAGGCGCCGCCTAACTCTTCAACTTCCGCTAGCCGCGGTATTCCACCATAATACTTCAGTTGTTGCTCCCAGTCTGGCTGTTGCGGTACCCAATACGTCATTGCAGTTTTAACTAAACCAGGTGATACAGAGTTGACCCGAATGCCGTATTGTGCCCATTCCATCGCCAATGTGTGAGTCACGTTTCGAACACCCGCTTTGGAGGCGCCGTATGGTGCTGATGGAACTCTCTAAAGACGCCATCAGCTGTTATTGTGCCGACTTAGAAAGTGTTGCAGGAATAAAGAGCTGTTCGAACCTTGTTTGGTCTGTATGAGGCCATGGATGCAGTGAAAACTATTGATCCCTTAATCTCAAGCTTTATGAATGCTCTTGCTGCGACCCGAGCACAGTAGAAGGAACCGAACAACTGTATGTAGCTCATTAGTGTTCTCATTCAGTCGAGTAGATTGTGGGTCTTCGAACGTTGATCGACCATAGCTGCTCAATTTCCTCCGTGGTGAAATCCAAAGCTGGTTTATGCTTCGTCCTCCCAGCATTCGCAACCATGCCGTGGATTGCTCCTGCTTTTGCAATGATCTCGTCGACAGCCTTGGTTGCGCTCTCCTCGCTGGTCACGTCCGCCTTTAACGCAAATAGCTGCCCTGGATATCGTTTCTCGACCGCTTCGGGGTCTTCCCCGGGCTCACCAATATCAATCGAGAAGACCTTATCGGCGCCATTGGATAGACAGCAGTCAGCAATTCCGAGGCCGATACCTCGATTCGCACCGGTGACTAGTAAGGCCATGAGTTAAGCCTACATTTTAAAGAAAGATTACTTCTAACATACTAGCGATAACCTTTCCCTCGAGGGTGATTTTCTTTTGTGGCTTTGGTGTTGCGTGTTCTCCAGACATGATTGTTATGAAATATTTTGTAGCTAATCTTGCAATGCAGTATTATGGATGTTTAAAATTTATTTTATATATATCTGCGTGTGCCTCAAATCGGTAACCCGTGTCCAGGACCCGAGAATCTATTGTGGGGAAGGCTGCCCTGCATACCATCGCGTGTTGACCAACGAACCGTGATGTGCAGATGAGCGATGCTCGACACGAGGTAATTGTGGGGGTGCTTTTGTGGAGAGAGCTTTGGCTTGGCGCAAGCCCTCGCCGGCATTCTCCCCGAAGAGTATCGCCCTCGGAGTGACGCCCGCTCGAAGGTCATATTTACAGCCATGGACGGACGCAATGAGTGCGGATCACCCTGCCATTTAGTTCTTCAATATGTCCGCCAATACTCTGAAAGACAACAAGACTGTTCGCATTCTTGAAGATGCGGAGAAGGGTGGGTATGGTGTGATCGCTGCCATTGTGTATGGAACTCGACATTTTCTTTCTATTTTGACATTATAGATCCTCTATCATGGCTTGCTGACCAGAAAGCTTTCTAGCTATAACATTGAGCATATAATCGGATGCGTCAAAGCAGCTGAGCAAAAGCGGTCGCCCCTTATTATCCAAGTCTTTCCCTGGGCCATTACCTTCTCTAATGGTCTCCTCGTGCGCGCCGCAGCTGAAGCTGCTTCACGGGCCTCGGTTCCTATATCTGTTCACCTCGATCATGCCCAAGACGAAGCAATGATACGGTACGCAGCCGACAACCTGCCCTTCGATTCCATCATGGTCGACATGTCGCATTATGAGAAAGCGGAGAACCTGGCAAAGACAAAGGAGCTAGTTAAATACTGCCATGATAGAGGCATCGCCACGGAAGCAGAGCCGGGCAGGATAGAGGGTGGAGAGGATGGCATCGCTGATACCGAGGATCTGGAGGGCATGCTTACGACACCGGAAGAAGCCGGCGAGTTCATAGACACTGGTGTGGACTTTCTAGCACCGGCATTTGGCAATATTCATGGCGAGTACGGACCTAGAGGGCCACAGCTAGACTATCCCCGGCTGGAATCCATAAGGAGGTTTGCGGCCGGAAAGGTGCGGATAGTGCTCCATGGCACGAACGATTTTAGCGAGGAGACAATGAGGGAGTGTATTAAGCACGGTGTATCAAAGATTAACGTTAACAAGTTGGTACTCGATGATTATTTGGAGCACTTGAAGGCGACAGCGAGTAAGCTGTCATTAACGCAGCTAATGGAAGAAGGTGTGGAAAAGGTGGTCAAACTGACGGAGTGGCAGATGGATGTATGCTATTCAGCTGGGAAGGCATAAGTAGCATAGGGTATATTCCATGTTGATAACCATATTGATAAGACCTTTCTATAACACCTTTAGGGAAAGCTCAGGGGCGGTTTTTCCGTCACCGATTTCTTATTCCCGGTGTCCGACTGTTGGCTGCAATAAGGTAACGCCTCGAGTAATGATTCGGAAATGAGACTGCTGAGTCGTTTAATAAGCGCTAAATAATTTGTCAGGCAAGAGAAACCGATGCAAGAAAAGTAAGGCAAACCAGTACATGGCGTCCAGCCATCCCTTGATTGTCATGATGGCCTCTCCGTTTCTGGGGTAAGATGCATGCCCAGCATGGGCACACCAATGAGATTGCGCATCTCAGTAAGCCACGAAGTTAAATAATGCCTGTATGGAAAATGGAGGAATGCGGCGAGGATATTTCGATGCAGCGATGCGGCCTTATATTTCCCAGCTCCTGGATCACCTCTATGGTGTTTCCTCGTCAAAGCAAAACGCGATCGATTCACAACTTTCCCTCTAGTTCTCCTAATGCAATTCGCTGCCCTGCTTGAAGCCGAGTCGCTTACTTAAAATATAGCAAATGCCTAGCATCGAAGTCGCCGCTTTGGTCGCTAGGATAATCTCAGCATTTTCTACATCTGCAAACGTATTCCAAACATGGAAAGCAAAGAGAAAGGCTAAAAACCTCCCCGACCAAAGAGCCAACGAAAGTAACAGACTCGAGATCTGCCTTAGCACATCAGGTCCAGTTGTGCAAGCCGAGTATGATAGGGACTTCAGGTATTTCGGGTCGCGCTTTGCATCTGGAGATGGTGAGATTCGGGCCTGATTGTAACATGGAGCTACCTCCTTACTTACATGTTGAGAACAGATGTGACTCGTAGCCAGCTTCAAGTTCAGCTGATCACTATTCAGCAATCAATTATCATGCTGGTGCAGAACGCTTTGTTGTCAAACGTATTCGACATCAGTTATACCACTCTTATTGCTACAGCGAGCAATGTTCGGCAAGGTTCAATCGCTGCTCTCGTCGAACAGTACCAACGCATGATGGCTGCTCAACCACCACGGCCACCCCCTACAGCCCTACCACAGCCTGGAGCGCCCGTTGACCGCTCAAAGGCCGATTTTAATATATCACACCTCTACTGCGGCATCGCCCTCCTTCTCCAGCAGACATCAGGGCCAATGCCTCTTAGGTTTCGTATAGGACTTCCGTGCGCGATATGCGGTTCAGTTTTGCCGCCAAGGTCTCTCGAACTCGTGAAGGATACATCGTATGGAAGTTCTGCCCGGCTTCGGATTACCAGTCGGTTCTTAGCGAAGTGCCATTTGGCCGAAAAAGATGCGGGCTATGGCTGCCTGTTGTGTGAAAAGGCGGGCAAAGGCATCACGATGTTTCCGGATCAAACCGAATTTCTTAGTCATATCAAGGATGACCATAGCTTTTCAGACTATGCCGGAGAGAACGACATTTCATGAGTACCTAGGCAATTGTGAACAGAAAGATAAGTGAAGCGCACATGTCTCGGGCAATTTCTGGAAGAAATCCGTGATCACAAGACCCACCGGTGAAATTAGACATTTTTACTTCTGACATTCTCGCATCTAGAACAGCTTCATATTACATAGCTGAACGTTCTGTAACTTCTACCCACAATTGAGACTGCTTCCACAACCCAACATTACAACTATTCCACGGCTTTGTAGGGTCGACGAGAGAAAAATCGAAATTTCGGAGAAGCTATTTTATGTCAGGAGCCTCCTTTTCACACGGCCCTTTAAACGTGGACTTGCCTCAAAGAATACTTTGTTCAGTTCTATCATAGCAATCGGTCTCCCCAAGCACTGATACTTACCCCATCCCCACACAAGCTCAGCCGTCTTCGTCATGTGCGCTAGATTTTCTCCGCTTGCTTCGAGCCATCTCTCTGGGCGAAACACATCTGCATCTTCGCCGAAAACATCTTTATTACGGTGGATGCCCCAAGCACAATATCCTACATTGGTGCCTCCTGGGAGATACATTTTTTTGCCATCAATCTCTACGGTGTCACCTTCGGGCGGAACCACTTTAGATAGCAGTCCAGTAACTGCAGGCCAAATACGCATACCCTCTTTGATGACAGCTTGGAGATATGGAAGTTCTGCCGCCTCGGACGCTTTGATAACGGGACTAGATGCCTTTCCTGCCTTGACTGCAGCGTCGATCTCAGCCTGCAGCTTTCGGTAGATGCGGGGATGAGACATCAAGTACAACATCGTGGCGCGTATGGAAGTGGCGGAGGTGTCAGAACCCGCAAGAATTTGGAGGAGAGACTCAGACACCAACTCGTCCCGTTCGAGGCCGTGCTGGATGAATGAGCCGATCATGTCTTGTCGGTGGACAGCTTTAGGACCGAAACGTTTGCCGATAAGTTCCTTAGCAATTCTAAACCATTTCCATCAGCTGCGGGACTCGTGCGTATCTATCCGGCCACACAACAAGTCTTCTACTTACCCGATCAACTTTCCAATACCTGTGCTAGCTTTATCGGTTGGGAAAACCAGATTTCCGAGCCATTCAACGGTAAACATATATTTGAATGCGGGGACTACGCCTGCAAGAATAATCACCTCTAGCATTTCCTCTGTTGATTGGACATACTTATACATGTCCTCGTCGTGTATCAAGTCGCCAAATGCCTCCCCAAAGGCAATCTTGGTGATTACGTCTAGAGTAAAGAATTGGGCCTTACGAGCTAAATCCATGGGTTTGAAGGATTCTGGAGTAGTCATGTATTTCCTTTTGATTAGGTATATCCAATTTACGATATGAGTATCGATGTCGTTTTCAAGCCCGGGGTTCTCTTTCCCAGAGTACTACATTGTCTTAATTAGTACCTAAATTTGTTCTTCGTCATAGAGAGGCGGGGTGGTTCCTACTTACACCCGCGGCCATTTGAGCCCTTCTTTTCGTATGATGGTCTTCATCTATCCCACTAAAAATATTGTCATGGCCCGGTTGGATCCGTGAGCCTAAGTACCATTCACTCTTTGTATAGGTTGAGCGGACGCCGTTAATCCGCCATAACAGCTCCGGCGAGCTGGTTATTAGATCGTTTGGCCCAATTCGAGCGACCGAGCCTACAAGCAATGAGAAATGCTATTTTTTGGAGCCTGTCTGCAGAGCGCTACCCAAGACAGGAGGGAAATGGAGTCATTTGCATGCAGTACCAGGGCTACAAATTCCGAAAGGCAATAGCGAAGATGCAGAAACTCACCGAACTTCTCATTCACGCTTGCATAAGCCAAATGTGTCTGCTGGCCTCTGACTGCGTTGATCAACCACAGACTAGAGAAGCCGGTAGTTCGGGGTCCTTTGAAATCGCTCAGACGGAAGTACTGCGCATACAGCCTCACTGCATATGCGAGGAGAGCGAGCACAGCCAAGTGCCAGTACTCCAAGTCCACGCCGCCGAGATGAGGCATTGTTACTTGAGTGTATGGGAAGTAGGTGGCTTCGGAATTTCTTGATATTCGGGTGGGGCTCGGAATGAACGCGTTGTAAGGGAGTAGTTCATCAGCAGAGAGCTTAGGCAATAAATACAACAATTCCGGGTCTTGCAGCACCAGCCGTGCCGGTCTACCCATGCTGATCGATCCATGCTTAAGCGATATCAAAACATGGTGGGGCAAAGGGCGGCCAAGAAGGTTCCCCTACGGCGCTGGACAGGCCAGATGCAGCGGATCGCGAATTGTGTGCCGCTAGTGGTGACTAGCTGTGCTGGTTGTTGGCTGGGGGTGCAGATGGCGGGCCTATCAGGGCCAGAAGCGGTCCGCGCGGGGTCTCTCTTCGCGCTTGGCGTCTCGCGGGCCGAGAGCCCCAGATGCGAGCCACGAGAGCTGAACCCTGCAGAGCGCGTGGCGTGTCCAACTAATTAGGGCCTAAATCCACTTGACGCACATGGCGGGTTGCGAATACTCGGTACCGATTGCGTGTTATATATGGGCACCATGTTCATGGCCTCCTGGCCCCCAGTCTATTTGCGAAGTCAGATCCTACTCTATCCGTCCTCATGGCGTCGTCTCCGCGCTCAGCTGCTGCTGCTGCTGCTGCTGCTGC
>KV750251.1:0-34861 GCA_001692915.1 Glonium stellatum
CGCCATAAGCGAGCCTAAGCAGCTCGTGTTGGACCAACTGCCCCCAGCCTATCGTTTTGCCCTGGTCGCGACTTCATGAAACCACCATCATCGTGGAGTGAAGAACGCTGCAGTTGGAGAAGCAGGAACCGACGTGCGCGTGGCGATGCATTCTCGCCTGGGCTCACCTGGGCATGGCGTCGCGTTCATGGGGAAACGTGACGGCTCGTCACGGCTCGTGATGGACGCGTAGGTCCGGACTCTTGCTGCATGCGAAGAGCGTGCTTTGGCTCGCTGGCGGGGTTGCCGGAGCCATCCATGACCAAGGAGACCACTTCCATAGAGTATTGCAAATGGCGGGAAACGGCTAAGGAAATGATGGCTTACCAGGTGTTGCCAATTGTCTTACTCCCCTTCTCTTCGGCAAGGCGTAGAAACTGAGCTGCTTTGAACTGCAAGGCAATGAACTTTGTTAGCCTGGCCGCGAATGATGCCCAACACATGAGGCTGTAGCTCGACGCTGAAGCTATTGCCTGTCTCACATCTGACTATGCACTGTGCGGAGGCAAAGAATGCCAAAGCGCTGAAGTCCATGAGAATCCGCATCCGGCTATCTCCCCAGCCAGGTCATCTTTGATTCAGGGGCAACTGACCTTATCCTTTTTGCATCCAAACCCTTCCAAATAACACCAAGCCGCCTCATTCATCGCATCAGTATCGCCCAGATTGGCTGCTGTCTCGTAATACTGCTTTGCTGCAATGGGGTCCTTCTTCACTCCCCATCCTTGCCGGAAACAGTTTGCCAATTCGAAGATCGCAAGCACCAGCTCTCCCTTTGCCGCACCTCCTTTCTTCATGCCTGCCGAAAGAGCAAGTGACTCTACGTCTGCACTGTTAGATGCAGCATAGGAGAGGTAGGTGATAGCCAATTCCGGGTTTGGTTCGCACCCCCATCCGTGCCTGTATCAGGGGTCAGTACGGCATCCGTTCCAAGAGTGTTTGCTGCTCCTGTCGGCCAGGACGCTGCTGAATACAACAAATACAGTTCGACTGACCTCAGTGCAAGCCCGTAGAGAACCTGGCTCAGCGCATTGTTTGCGCCGTTCGGGTCTGCCAATCTTCCAAACATGGCCGTGGACTGTTCGAGCTCTAGACAGGCTTTTAGCATCTCCGTCCTTGTTTGCTTAAGTGCGCGCTGTTGGCTTACTGCCAGCTTCATGTAACTTAATGGCCTCTTGGATGTTTTCCTGTCCGCAATGAATCTCTCAGCATTCTGAACTATGCCATCCATCTGCAGCAAGCGGATCTAGAAACGTACGTCACCACCAGCATTGCTCACACTAACACTCCTGCTCCGTCCTTGAGATCCAGTATTGCTTGCATCTATATTCGCAGCGGCACTATTGGATCGGTTCAATGCATTGCCCTTTGCCAACAACGTTGCTCGCTTTTCCCATCGCGCTTCATCATCCTCGCTCTTTGCCACAGCGTTATCAATATCAGGCAGGTCTTGTGGAACGTTTACGGAGTTCGAACTAGCTGATCGCAAGCTGAGATGGAGACGCTCAGAGAGCCTACGATCGCTCTTGGGCTTATATTCGTCTGCGTCAGAGTGACCCTGTGAAGCGTTGGAGTGACGACGGAATCGGCTGAGGCGCTTGTGATGCTCTGGGGATTGTTGTTCTAGAGCTTGCTCCCGAATGGGGTCTCCTGGGAAGGCGGGTGGTGATATCTCCTCCTGAGTCGTTGTGGTTGTGCGCATAAAGGTGAACTCAGGCACCTCGGAGGAAAGAGTGGGGTTGACTGCAGTCGGCTCTGGCGCAACATCCTCCTTTATTTTTTCTTTCTTTTTCAAGAGATCCTTGAGCGTCATGCTGTATTGCCCTGGTCGGCTTCGATGCGGGCGTGCGCAATGAGGGAACGAGGACGGCGGCTATAGTACAAGCGCTCTTTGCCTTTATCGAGCAGGATAGATGGGGAGACGTGCTACCTAACTCTCAATATAGCTTTGTATCTTCGTAACTTTTTCGTAGGAGTGTGATAATTCATTAAGAACAGACAGGTGAGAGCAATCGTAAATAGAAACGCAGCGTCAACGGTTCAGCCAAGAACCGCCTGCGTTGCTCAGCCTCCATTGTGTGTCGTCGCGTCAGCCTAGGTAATTAAACCACACCAAATTCTACCCCTTTTTACCCCTAGCTTGGCGGAGTACCTCAGTTCTTACAGCAATGTTAAATACTTGCGACTGTCTATTCTTCATCACGTACTTCACAAGTGTTTTGAACCAGTGCTTAGAACTTTGATTTCAGAATCATCATTATATTGAGTCTAATTACTCATACAGCACTTGCTCCTTGCCAGAAATGCAGCCAGCCACATATTCTAAGGGGCTTGAGATCTCTCGTTAATCCAACCTGTGCCCATGCCCATGCTACACATCGAGAGAAGAAATAAGAAATGCGTAGTATGACTGAACTAATGCTAGAAATCCATGGGTATCGATAGAGACCTCTACCCTACTTAATCGCTAGAAAAAATCCAGGAAGAATACTCTCGGGTCGTAAGATTCTATGAGCATTTCCTAGCTCAAGGGCTTCGTGGGAATCTCGAGCTTCCGTGCTCGAGTCCAAACTTACAAACGATAATATCAGAACTGTACGTAGTCCTGCTGTTGCGACAGCTCGTGGTCTCTAGCGTCCTCAGTGCCTCGCACCAAAACATCTTCGAGACCATCAGAATCAATATCGTCACTGTCGATCTGGTCGAAGTCCTCTTCATCGCTGGTTAAATCTGGGGATATATCTGCATCCGGCGCAGAAATGCTTTCAGCAGCCGCAGACTTGCGAATCTGACCTGCTCGGTCGACATGGGGGAGACGGCAAGTCTCGTTTCGGCAAAAACCTTTATTAGCATAGTCAGGGCATTCGAACACATGACGATCAGCGCAGTCAGCTCCTTTATCGCAATAACCAAGGCGCGCAAATGTGCGGCAAACTGGCGCGGCAGGGTTGACGCGGACGTGGGCATAACGGCACTTCTCGTTCGTACAGTTTCCGCGCAGGAAATGCACGCATGCTGGAACGCGGTGTGGGGTGGGTTGATGGGAAAGATCACAACCATCGCCAAAAGGGCATTCGCCTTTAAGCAAGTAGTCCTTGCAAATGGCAACCTTATGAGGGTTATGCACGAAGCGACAATGGGGACCCTTGGAACATGAACCTGTGACTGTGTGTCAGTGGTTCTCCTCAGAGCTTGAAAACAGACGATGAGGATTGCTGGTTCGACATCGATGTCAACGACTATGCGGGAAGGAAGGGGGTTACCAGTTGTCGTGAACCTCAAACAAGGTTCATCTAATTTTTTAACTGTGTGTCTCCTGCTGCCGAATTAGCCATACGGGATTTGCTGTAGCCATAACACATACTTCTTAGCTTTAACAAGCCCAGCACGATAGAGGTTTCCGTTCTTGCTCCTGAAAAATGTTACACCACCAATCTTAGCCTGTTTTGGTGTTGCGTGTACCGGATTTGAGTCGCCTATATTGTAATTTGAATGATTAAATTTTCGATAATGTTCCAGCGCTTTGCCACTCACTGGAAATTCGCATGAGTTTGCTGCCTCCATCGGTGACTTGAAACCGTATACCATCAATCTGTATTTCATGGACTTTCGAATCGCCTTGTGATTGCGCATTTGCTGCGGCGCTGCGGTAGTGTTGTGTCGAAGTATTCTGAAAATGTTTGCTTAGTTTTGCCTTCTCTCGAAGATCACGTTCGCGCTGTTTCTGCTCCAAGGTTGCGGCCATAGATCGAGCTCGCTGTTGGCTTAGCTGGTCATAAACGGAGGTATTTATGAGTTGCATATGTCTGTCACGTTTAGAAACCCAAGTCGGCGCAGAACCGGGCACGTCAACTACTTCGGGTGCAGAAACAGTCTCCTTATAGGCTACCTGGTTTTCTTGGGCGGGAGAAGGGACGTTATTGATGACCAGAGTGCGGTTTCGATGTGCTGGAGAGGCGAACTTGCCCGCGCGCCCTCTGGGATATCCATACGGCGTTCCACGATGAGGTGTCCATGATGGCCCTCCTCGTCCACGTCCATACCCTTTGCCACCTATTAGTGCCTTTCCACCTGTTGAGACTTCTGTCAGTTCAAAATCCATACCGGGTGATGGAAAGGTCTGTTCATGATGCGGATTTTGCTCCTGTTGCTTGTGAAGGTTAATGCGACCTGGATAGCCATCTAGTCAGACGATCATACTTAGGCAGGTTTGACGGTTGACTCACCCGCCAGTGCAGCAATCTTAGCCTCCAGCTCACGGTTGTCCGCCATTGCGATCATATGTCTCTCTGTCTGTCAGTACACAAGTCGCTATCTTAAGAGATATTTCTCTAGTGCGTAGGCCGAAAGGTGGGTGAAGGTGTTAAAAGTTTAGAGAGGTCAGAGTGCCATCACACAAAGAAATAGTAGTCGGGCCGATGGCTAACAAAGCGCGCGCTTATGTACAAAGATCAGTGTCCAGAACGCCCAACGCCAAGGCTTATATTGTACCACCAATGAATATTCAGATTCATAACAGATAATTTGTAAGCAAAGGGGAGCCGCAAGATCTAATATCATTACTATCGCCAGAGGATTCTATGTCATTCGTTCATGTTCGAAGGATTCTATTCTATCTAGCTCAGCTCATAAACTTTGGTCATTAACACCCCAAGTGGGCCAAGCTCTGTATCGCTTTCCGTGAAGATTCTCTTCGGAATCTCATATTCCACCACCGGCGTCTTCTTCAATTCCCTGCCAAGCTCCGCGTTTAAGATCTGGAATTCTTAGTTCGTTAATTCTTCCAGGTCCAGGGTTGACTCACCACTGTATAGGATTGATCTAGGAAATCTTCTAGGTTGTATGATCGCTTGGTAAATTGCTCCGAGATTATCTTGGCCAGTGTTGCTACGTTCGGGTGGTAGTGAGACTGCAGGGTTTCTATTTCCCAGAGGCTGCTCTCGATAGCGCCAGTCTGCATGGGATCCTCCTCCCCCATATCAAATGGATCTTCCATGCCTCCTTCCTCGAGCTCTTTCCTTTCATCCGGGTCTCGGGTCTCTCGATGTATCATAAATGTGCACGTAGGATGCCGTTTAAGCATGTTGTAGATCCAAGGTATAACCGCTACTATTCCCGCAGGGGGCCCATGCAATGCCAACCTAGACAACCTCTTAATGAAACTCGCCACAAGCGCTGCAGGCAAATGAGTTGAGGACATAAAAGTGTCCAACAGACGGAAGAATCGAGATCTGTGTTTGGAATGAAGGAGCCCAACATCAAGCAACGAGTAGAGCTTGTGGTAGAACGACGGATAATCCAAATTCTTCTCCTGTACTAGGTAGAAAAGACCAGAAAGAGCAAGTAAAGAGGTAGCGCCACCAACGTTGAACGAGTCAGTCAAGAAATCCATTAGCATCTCAACTTTCAGGAACCATGGCGCAACCCGGTTAGCAACCATCCCTAGCACTACCTTTCGCTGATCTTTGCTAAGACCAGATCGCAACGTTGCCAACCACGCTTCCTGTGCTTGACGTTTGTGAGCTGTAACAGAGTATAACTGATGTTTTTGCTGGGCCGGATGCTGCCCATAGAAAGCTCCTGGAGCATCATTCGACTCGGGGATTTTGTCCAATGCTGACAGCAAAGAGATACTATTAGCAGTGATCAGCTCTTGAGTGGCCGTATCGTGGTCGCCTGTGAGGTATGCGCTGTAGTATATAAGCAAGAGTACATCAGAATTTAAGCACACGACCTACGCTATACTCTGAAGCGTGTAAAACCGAAGATCATCATATATCTTCATGTATTTCTCTGCGTATTCTTGTCGTATAGGATCGTTCTCTGGAAGCAAGAGGAGCGCTTCCACAAGACTCGCTAGTAATCCCTTCCTCCAGTTATACTCTCCCTCGCCTTTTGATTCTTGCTCAACCAAACGCATGAGCAGTGTGAAAGCTACGTTCTGCTTCGACGCCGTGTTACTCCGCAGGAAATCCGCCAAGAGGATATCGACATATTCCTGGTATCTCTCCTTGAGCCATTGAACGATAACGACCTCTGTCTCTGGTGTTGCCTTGCTTCTCACAAAACATCCGGAAGCCATAAGTCGACAGAAAATCCTACATAGGGCAACAATAGTGAGGACCGCGGTATCTTCTTCAGCATCTTGCTGTTTAACAGTGGATATTAGGGTTGTAATATTATTATAGTTTCGGCGTGACTCGAGTATTTGCGCTTCGAGGAGCAGTATCGCTGCTTGGGGATCGTCTTCGGATGGCGCTGTATTCTTTTTGCTCTTTGTCTTGCGCTGCGTTTCATCCCTCAATTTGCTTGTCTCCCTCTTCCTCTTCTTTCCAGTGGTAGTTGCAGAACCGACAGTCGACATGTTAAAGGGTATACGCTGAAGAAACTGCTGCTCCTCTTATTTTCACGATATATTATTTCTTTAGATTCGAGAAAAAAGAGCTCGGCTTAGTAAAAGTCTTGGCGCAAACCTACAACCTTCCCGAAAGCTTCTCAGTGAACCGAACAAACGTCTCGCACTTCTCCACTCTCATCTCCAGACATGGCTTCACGTCTCGCAAGGAGCGCGGTCGGTTAGTAATTATTTAACAACCGCCTTTTCTATGCCATTGACCCTGCTGCTGACCTCTCATAGGCGCCTCCCGCCTCCGCCCAACCCTTCCCATCCGGACACTGCCATCCATCTCTACCCAAGTCACATCAATCCGTTCCGCCTCCAATGTCCCTACGGAAGATCCAAAGAAGAAGGCCCAGTCGGTCTTGGATTCGCTGCCAGGCAATAGTCTGGTCTCAAAAGCGGCCATCCTCTCTGCTGGCGCCGGTTTGTCGGTTGCTGCGATCAGCAATGAGCTCTACGTCGTCAACGAAGAGTCCATTGTCATGCTCAGTCTCTTAACTATCTTCTGGGCTGTTGGTCACTATGGAGGCCCTATGTACAAGTCGTGGGCGGAGGGCCAAACCAACAAGATCAAGGGCATCTTAAACGCCGCTCGAGAGGACCACACAGCAGCTGTCAAGCAGCGCATAGACAACGTCAAGGATCTTGGTGGCGTCATTGACATCACCAAGACACTCTTTGAAGTATCAAAGGTGCGAACTGATTTAAGATTCTAGCCGCAGATGCCCATCCATTCGACCGGCTTATACTAAAATTCCACTAGGAAACTGCTCAGCTTGAGGCTAAAGCGTATGAGCTGGAGCAGAAAACTGCTATCACCCACGAGGCTAAAGCCGTCCTAGATTCATGGGTACGGTATGAAGGCCAAGTAAAGCAAAGGCAACAGCGCGAGCTGGCAGAGGCTGTTATTGCCAAGATTGAGAAAGAATTGGAGAATCCGAAGGTGCTCAAGCAGATTCTCGACCAGAGTGTTGCTGATGTTGAAAGTGAGTTTGTTATTCCATCTCAATAATAGGATTGGCTAATAGTTTCTAGGAATTGTGTCGGCCAAGGCATAGTTGCTATAAGAATTACCTTTCCACGTCAATCAACTGTGAAATAAACCTTGTGCAATATAGCCACCTTTGTTCAATAGATATCCGATTTCAGGCTACCAGTTTTTGTGGGGAAACTCTCTTTGCAAGATTCCATCTTCACTGATCAATTATCAACTCATTGAGGTCTCATGTTACGAATTCTGTAAAATGTACCCCAGTGCAAATCTATCAAAAGCTCGGAATGGCCAAGCGCCAATCTTGAATTAACCGATATTATAATATGCTAAGCCACCCCCCTTAACATTAAAAGACCAATTCACTTCTATTCAACTCGGCGGAGAACCACCATCCCGGTAGAGCCATAAACGACTATAGTCTTTTACCTTACGAGTAGTTTGAAGACGATTAGATTCAAAGGCCGAACCAAATGAGGAATTTTGTAGAGATTGGATAGGGCTATTGATATCCTCAAGAGTAGCCACGTCTTCTTCCGTTTCCGCACCACGACCGTAAAGACTAAACCAATCGGCCTCTCTCGCGTGAGACCGGGTATCATCTTCGGAGACCTTCAGTTCCATCTCCATAAAGTCGTTAGTTTCAAGGACGCGCTGATCTGGTCCTAGTGGAAACATGCAATTTAGGTAGTGCTGATTTAACAGATGCCCCTGTCCAGGACGCGTGAAAACTCTCCCCATGTACCGGTTCTTCATGCTCGTAAAGTTAAGAACCCCCCAGCGGGCGACGAAATCACCGCTGGCGGCATAATGTTCAATATAGCGGACGGCATTATCTTTTGGTCTAGATCCACGACGCGCTTGAGCCGCTTTCATTGATGCTAAATTTCTATGGGGGTTATTAAAGTGATTGGCGGCATTTCCGAAGGTGTAGATTTCGAGTTGCTGGAGGAGATCTTGTGGAACTAACCACGATGTTCGCATTAGCGTGCGTAACCAAAGGGATAACGGACGAGGCACCAACCTTCATCAAGAAGCCAATCCAAAATCAAACCGCCTTGGATTCCACCCTGGCTGTGCAAGATGAGGACAACCTTTTCATACTTATCATCAAGTAGAGCTTCTTTGATTAAGACGTATGAGGTTCGTGTGTCGTCTGTAGCGTAACAAAAGTTCCTTTCTATCATGCATTGGAAGAGGTCGAATATGATGCCGTTGGTCCGGTTGTGAACTCCTTTCACTGGACGCCGGAACGTCAAGGCGAGTCTATTGACATTGCTCTGCAGCCAGTGACGCCTACAACAGTATAGCCTCAGTATCGCCGGTTCATGATAAAGTATAAAACAATACATACCCAACGGAAACACCGTTCAAAAAGAGCCAGCATTCCTTTTCATGCTCCTTATCAGAGCTGATATCAACATTTGATGTTAAAAAGTCCCCCGGTCCGTTCAGTATTCTACTCACTGCAGCAGTGAATGATAATACTGCGACGACATAGACAATAACCCAGCCCATAGGGAGTATAACGCAAAATGGTAATGAAAGTAGGAAGATCGACTGTACGATAAATAGCAGCAGATGTAACCCCATACAAATCAGGTTCTGGATTGATGGATAAAGTTCATCTAGTTCTCCTGATAACCAATTGTTTAGTGGTTGAACTACACCTAAAGCAAATCCTATCTCTTGATATATCAACCACAAGTCGCTACCACAAAGACGCAGCGGATTCCCAGTGTAGGGGGGCGGAACGGCTTCAGAAGCGGCAATTTGAGAGGGGAATAATGTAACAAACATATCGTACGCTAAAAGAAATAGTAAGGTAGAAGCCTACTCAGGTATGAAGCATGTATATTGAAAATACGCCCACAAGCGCTTGGTTGGATCTTATTTATTTGTGTGCTGCAATATAAGGTAAAGAGTCTAGGTTTAATGCTGCGAACGGCCTTCATTAAATGAGCGAGCTTACGTTTTCCTAGGCAGCTGCAGAAGGCATCGTGGCTGATGCGGCTTGGGTGTTTCGGGCTATGATTGACCAGAAATAGTTGCTTTCAACGCCTCGAAATCGGCAAATCCGCATAGGAGACATTCGTACCAGTGGAAACGCTCTCCAGCATCCTATGGGAGAAGCCAAGTTGAGACGTTGCGGTGTGATGCCGCAAGGCGCGATGGCCGAGCTGACGGGCTGAGGAACTGTTACACTATGTCTATCTATTGCTTTTGAAAGGGATAGGGGATGCCCGATGGCGTCTGCAAGAACTACCGAGGCCCCAACCAACCGCCATGGCGCTGTTGTCCAGCTGACTTTACAGCAAGATCACGACCTTGATGAAGCCTCATTCGATCCACTAGACATCTGTGCTATGCTGATCCCGCGGTGCATCTAAATTGAACACCCACCCTTCTCCATACACAACCGCCGCTTTCTATCGTCCTATGATCCTCCGCGAGGTATTGTGTCTCATCCCGCATTTATGCATTCAGCCTCAAGAAAATATTTATGCATAAACGCGAGCTTACTAACACCACCTCAAGATCTCTCAGCTACAGAAAGGCAAAATCTTGTGCTCCATCGGATTGGAATTTATACTTTGCTCTTTAGAGGCTGTCTTCACGGGCTCTTCCAATAACCCTAGGAGACCCCAACAGACTAACGACGTTGCTAAGGACATTCGAGCTTCTCAACGTATCCCGAGAACTCAGTATACAGAATATTATTTTCATCAGAATTCCCTCACAACTTCGGCGTTTCATTCACGTCAAGCATTGCTTCAATCCTCTGTTTCCAAATCTGAACGGCCTTCTCATCAATAGCATTCCCATCAAATGAAACGCCAAAACGTATACCCTCGGAATCAGTTCGACTGCCAACCAAGAATTCATTGTCCCTTGCTCTGACTCCCATTTGCACAGACCTAAAGTCCGCTGCGAAATCTACCCCGTTTCCAACGTTTTCCAGCTTGTGCATTCCAGGATGGAAAAACTGTGTGACCGAGCCCACCGAACTCACACCGCATGTCGCACCAGATATGCTCATATTCGCAGGATATAGGCCTTGGGGATTAATGCCTGTCCGCCGCTCAGGCGAAAGCTTCGATTCTCCTCGATCGATTGCTACGAGACTTCGGGTAGAGGCACAGTTAGCATAAACTTCAAAATAAGGATTTTGGTACCGCCAGAGTCCGCTCAGTATTTCTACCTATAGTGTTCCGATTTTAAAATGCCATTTGAGTAACATATATGCCGGGAACCCTACAAGACGGACACGCAAAGATAGAAACATGGTATTTGTACTGGGAGTTTACGTACTAACTATTGGCAATCAGGCGAGCCACACTACGAGGAGCTAACTCAACGCTAAGCTCAGTCGACCGCAATCGTTTCTGATAAGCGCGGAGCTGTCGGTCCGCCTGTCTGGTGGTTAATCGGAATCTTCCTTCGATATCTAGACCTGAAGATAGGAATGGTAGCACAATGCCGTCGCTGAATGCAAGCATACAAGAGTCTGATGGGCCACTATAGCCGAAGAACGCTCTAGGGTTGAGAGGGAAAGAGGCAATGAACGGACGACGCTCGGAGGGTGGGATGTTAGGGTGACGGGCTTCCTCTATCTCCATCATGGTAAGTGCTACCAATGCAAAGCAGCCAGCACCTATGCTAGCATTTGCCGCACGAGCTAACTGGACGAGGCGGTTGGATGCCTTTTGACTTAGACTGGCGGTACACTGGAACGAATTCAAGGGAGGCTTTCGCTCAGGCGAGTAGTTGAAGATCCTAGAGTATGTCGGTGGCATCAGAATCGACGATTCCAACCTCTGTGTTCGCCTAAGTGGGTTGACAAAAGTTGGAGGAAGTGGCCGCTGAACATGGCGTAAGATCCGTATGATAGCCCAGAACCAGCGCTGTCTAGCCAAACTACCAGCGACGGGGGGATAAAGATCCTCTTGAGCTGGCGGCAAGCGTGATAATATATTCTCCCGGGAGAGAAGGAAGTTTAAGTTTTTCTCTAATTCTAGCAATGGCGTGTTCAGAATTTGAATAAGATGGGACATCCAATGGTACATAGAAAGGCCGTCCGAGATTTCATGTGCCACCACAATAAGGAGACGGAGACGAAGGCTGCTATTTGATAGTGGTTCCAGCGGAAGGACAAAAAGTTTTGATAGGGATTCATCCGGATTGAGGGCTCTGGCAGTATTTAAGCAATGCCGGTACAGGTCGTCTTCGTCGACGTTTTTATAGTAGTCATCGACGAAAACAATGGATCTCGAAGCTCTTTGTAGCGCCTCCTGGCTGTCGTCCGAAAGCTTTACTACAAAATACCTCTGTGCAGAATGCTGGCTGCAAAGCACGCTTGCTAGCATAAGAATGTGTTGAAGCCGCAAGCTAGCCCATGCAAGTAGAATCCTCCTGCGAAACTCATCAGGACTCAACGCACTCCGAATCTCGAGGGTAAGAAGAGCGTTGATATCTGCTCGGCCTTCATAGTCGGAGCCATCGGTGTCGAACGACGACTCGACTATGCCAAGGGGCCGTTTGTAAGCCTGCTTACCATCGATCAGGACCTCTTCCCAGGAGTGATAGTTGTTAGCATATCGGGCAAGCCAATTGGCTGACGTCTTGTGCTGTGTCATGATTTATAGTGCGTAGGTAAGTTGCAAGTTAGAGGTAGCAGGTTCGAAGTGTAGCAAAGCGGTGAAGCGGTGGTTGAATTAGTGCTGCTTTCTACACACAATCGAACTCGACAAAGATGATGGGTAGTCCAGGGGCACTAAGTAGATGTTCACAGTGGTCGATGATCATTCAGGGTGACTTAATCTTCGGCATTTAGGTATTTCATTCAGGCTTTCGTAAGTGAAGTCATAGTAGTCGAGGAACGGACTCGCTTTTTGAATGCAGACTGCTCATTCCAGCATTGCACAATCTATTTAAACCGGATACCCGATGTTGCTCATAAGGCGGACTTCAATGCATAGTACACATTATTTCCCACCCTAAACAAAAGTCTTATCGTCTCTCGTAACAATAATCTAACCTGCCATCACTCCTCACCTTCTTCCTCTAGTACCGTCTCCCTTTCTTCAGCATCCTCCTCAAACGTGTTTTCAGGTACTGAGTAGAGTCGAAGAACTGGCTTATTAGGATCTTTGACCAGTACATATTTGCCTTCTTCCATTTTAAGGCACATGTCAACAATTGTACGGACAATACCCCATCCATTGGCAAGATTCAACGCCATCTGGTTTGCGAAATCTCGAGGTTTATTCGTCAGAACACCCAGAATGACATGGTCGTTGTTGTTCTTTGGATTGCTCCGAGAGACAAATCTGCAATAAGAATTAGCACTGTGTGAACATTCAATGAAAATAGGGAATTACACACCCTAGCTTCATAGTATCCGCCTTAGCCAGGATGCTTTGAACGGCCCAGCGTGCTAACTTGCAGCTATTGTTCTTCATTTCCGTAGCTAAGACTGCACCTCGTTGGCTGGCCAATTTTGTCCGCCAGTCCAAGGCGCCTCCACTTCCTTGAGCCTTGTTGTCAAACTCGTTTAGGGCCTTGATAGTCATGAATTGGTCTTCACCGTTGATGTTGTTCTTTACAACAGCATCAAGCTCTGTGCGCACAATTAAATGGAGAGGTTCCTCATCCTTTTCTAGGGAGAGGTCAAATCGGCGGTACCTGTAGGCTTTTGACGCTGGAGGATCAGTCTCAACATCTTCGTTATAGAAAGGATGCTCGTGTGGCATATTCAATTTGGACGTCTTGGACTCGACAACGACCTGGAGGGGGAAAACATTGTTTATGTGTGTGGCTTCCATCATGAGCGCCCCGGGACTATTGATGGAATCCTTGTTACCCTCGGAGATCTCTAGGGGCGCATCAGTAGCATTTTCATTGACCGTGACCATATCTAGATTTGAATTCTCCCGCTTGTCGATGAAAATTTTGTTGCCTCGGCGTGATATGACCAAATCCCAGGAATAAACAGATTTCGTGGCGCACATCAGCATCGACAGAATGTTGTCCGTGGCAAAGATGGTTGCTTCATCTTTGTCCGCCAGTTCCTGTATGATAGGGTCACTCGATGTTGTAACGTTGTATGCCGCACGCTCCAGCACGTTGAGCTTCCTCTCCGATGTTTTCGCGCCAGGTTGCTTGTCGTATGTCCGATCATAGTAGTAGAGAAAGCCGTAGCTGTCGATGTCTTCTCCTTCGCCGGTTTCTAGATTCAGCTTCGCAAGGCGAGCGAAATCAATCTCCTCTAGAACTGCCCAATCCGGCTTAACGGTAACAGAGGCATCCCGATTGCGCTGAGGCTTGTCGTCTCTCCAGCCAAATCTCCTGCCTCCACGTCCACCACGGCCTCCGCGATTGTCATAGCCCTGCCCTCCCCGGCCGCCTCCAACGCGCTGGAAGGTTCCTCTGCCGCCGCGTTGTGCCTGAGCACCTCGCTGGCCGCGTCCACGGAAGACGGTTCCGCCCCCTCTTCCAAATCCTCGTGACCTAGCAGATGTGCGGGTGTTGTCTACAACCGAGAAAGTTGCCTCCTCCTCTGCAGCTTGTATAGCAAAAGGATTGTTCTGTGGGTTTGCGCCATAGACTTGCTGGTCTTCAAAATATTGGTCAGTTGGGCGCAAAGCTTCAAAGGTCGTGAGGGCTCCACACCTCTGTAATTCCTGCCGCCGTACTGTTGCCGTCCTCCACGTTCTCGATCTTTGCCCTCTGTCCAATCCGCCATGCGACCCAGTTTGTCGGCCTTTGAGTATGGTGCATATGGCACACCTTCGAGCATGGTCTCACTCGAAACTGGAGGGCCCCAGCCATCTGTGGCGGGTAGAGCGGACACGAGGTCCAAAAGAGATGCAGGAGCCATTTCGTTGCTTTGTCGATATGTGACTGCGAGCGGTGGGACTGGTTTTATCGCTTTGGTCTGATTTTTGGAAGTGCGGCGGGAAATTCTTGGCGGTCGGAAGATCCCTGTCGAAAATGCCCCCACCGAAAGCTCGACCTTACCTACCATCTCCATAGCCACCATCACGCAGACACGTTGTTTCTTTTATGCAACCCTCTTGGGCTCGGCTGGCGCTCATCACCAAGACGTCTTGCAGAGTGCCATGATTATGGCTGCTTCACGGACCTGCTTCTCTCCGTCTGCTGTATATAAGGATGGATGTGGAGATATTGGTCCATATCTCAGCTCCCACAACTCGCCATGACGATGATCATTTTCGAGCTCAAGCTCTTGCATATCTGGATTTTGAGCCTTGCCATGAGGCTCCCATAATACAGAGCGAAAGGGTTGATGAGAGGCCAGAAGATAGGATGCCGATCATAAAACATCTCGAGGAGTCGCCTTCTCCTAAATCTGGGAGGCTTTTAAACGTAGAAAACTCTATTGAACGAGCCGGTAGTGACCTATACGGCAGCTTTCCTTTCGCAACGCCTCTCTCGGCTTTCAGCGACGAGCAACCGTCTCCCAACCATAGTTTCCGGTCGGATCCTGACGAATCCAGCATTCGACTGAGTTCGAACAGCCGAATAGGGCAGTTAGAACTCATACAGACTCTATGGAAAACTCAACAGCGTCTCGGAATTTCACCGAGTAACGGGAGAAGACCAACCAGTGCTGTAGTATCTGATTCGGTAATTTTCTACGAAGAATCTCAGTTTGCAGCTGCTGCACTGCAGAGCCAGCTGTTAGATTCACCTTCATCTTCTTTCGAGTCAGAGGTACAGCTGTCGAACGTCAATAGCGAACCTCTGGAGTCCCTCCATTCCCAGCTAGAAAACCGACTCACTTCAAGAGCCGGGAAAGATAGCGAGAATGATTCCCGCCATGTTAGCGCTCTTCCAAATCTACCGCCAAAGTCCTTAGAACATCACGAACATTCTGAAATAAATAGGCCTATTTTTTCCACCCTTTCTCGGGAGTCACATATGATCCATTCTATACCCGAGCCCTCATATGAAGTTGGGCGGGGTCAATCATCAGAAATGCAATTTATGAGGGGTGTAAATGGCACGAGTCGCCCAATGTCAATTAAAAGGGCTCAACCCGAATTTAAAAAGGGATACAAACGAGGCACAGAGGGGCAATTGTTGTCGGGAGAGGACGGAATACGTTTAGAGAGGGATGAATCACATCAAAGTACCCAAGGCTCTTCCAGCGATGCCGCTTTATGTCTGTCCATCCCCCTTGAGGTTCTCCCTCCTGGACCACGAGTATCTGAGTTCACACCTACTACATGGCCTTCTCAAAGTACGGAGGCGCTGAATATGTTAAAGGATGCACCAGAGAATAGCGGCCGATTTAAACCTGCGTGTACTACCCGAGAACTGGCTGTGGACGAACGGGGTTATTGGAAGATTGAGACTGCAAATTGGCATTATAAGCTGCAGTATACACTCTGGCATGACTTGGCCAATTTTATTCGCCGTGGAGACGCTGGCTGGGGGATCACGCTGCATCGGGAACCACCAAGCTCAAAGAACGAGAGTTACGGTGGCGTTAATGGACTCGGACAGGTACAGCTATATTGCTGGGGAGAGCTGGTCGAACACACTTATCTGCTGCTTTGGCTCTACAGCAATGGTAAAGTCCAAGGGTCTGGTCTGCAGTGGATAGACTCAGCAGATGCAGTCGTCGTACAGATGCCATAGAAAATGGTTGCGCTTGGAGGTTGCTTAGAAATTATTCTTGCTCAGGTTAGCTCTTCTGGAGGTACCACATCTAGTATTTAGGGAAATAGTCAATATGGGTGTAAAATGAAATCTATCTATATAGTTATAGTATATTTCAGTGTTGTGATCGCCATACGGGCAGAAGCCGACGTGGTTGGGACGAAGCGAAGCTGACTCGAGGACCCTGGCATGGTTCCCAGGGCGCAGTTCACACATGCTACAGCCGCCTCAATAAAGTGAAACACCACCTATACGTCTTTTCGCCCTTCCCTCTATCATAGAAATGTGATCCATCCTGCACTTCAGCACCGAAAATGTCTAAAGCCAAGCGCGAAGAAACGAATCTCCTATCTGAGTCCGACGATTACAGAGACGACGGTCAGATCACTTCCCAACAAAACGTCTACTCCGAAGATGAAGATCACTACGAGGACGGAAGGCCATCATCAGAGGCAGCCGAACGGGACCACAGGATTTTAGACGAGGAAGACGAGAGGGAGCGGCTACTGGCTCGTGAAGGAGGCTCCGGACGTTTCCCTCGTCTGTTCAATGGCGGGGAGCCAAGCGGAGATAAGGTAAAGATTGGGAAGCGGGAAAGGAGGAAGCTCAAAAGAGAGGCAAGACGAGGTCGCAAGCATGGCCGCCGCGGGGAGGCCAGTGAACTCATGTACGAAATGGAAGAGGGAGGCCGGAGCTCAGAATCCGAGTCTTTAAGAAATTCTTCGGAATCGGATCAGCAGAGACTAGGAGCTATCTTGGGCCAGAACGCAGTGAGTATTTAAGGCATATTAGCATGCTTTCTGCTAAGGCACAAACAACAGTTACGCCGGGCCCGCATATGGAGGCGTATCATTATACACATCGCCATCGTAATCCTCTTCGTCAGCATTCTAGCCATAGCATATCGAGCATCCAAACGCTCCCGTGGCAATAAAGCAGTAACCCACTTCTTCAATGGGACATCTAACTTCGCTGCTACTACGATTCTTATCTCCCTCGACGGCTTCCGTGCCGACTTTCTCTACCGTGGTCTCACACCTACATTGAATAGATTCGTTCAGGAGGGTATATCGCCGAAGTACATGTTGCCTAGTTTTCCTAGCGTGACATTTCCAAACCATTATACTATGGTTACCGGCTTATATCCGGAAGCTCACGGCATTGTGGGGAATACTTTCTGGGATCCTAATCTTCAAAAGGAATTCTACTACACTGACCCAAACCGGAGTTTGCAACCCCATTGGTGGGGAGGGGAACCTTTATGGGTTACCGCAGAGAAGCAGAACGTGCGGACCGCTATACACATGTGGCCTGGATCGGAAGCGCACATCGGGGGCATTGAACCTGCACATGTGGACAAGTACAACGGCTCCGAGGTGCTGCCATTGAAAGTTGACAGAATTTTCCAGCTACTAGACTTGCCTGGGCCAGAAAGCCCTGCTGCCAGAGCTAATTTGCCCCGACCGCAACTCATAGCCGCTTATGTCCCTGTGGTAGATTCTGACGGACACATGTACGGTCCCAATAGCACTGAGATCCGCCAGACTATTAGCAATGTCGACACCATGCTTGGCGATATTCTTCATGGCCTCCAAGAACGAAATCTAACAGACATAGTCAATGTTGTTGTCGTGTCAGACCACGGTATGGCGACAACCGACGTTGACAGATTGATTCAACTAGAGGACTTAGTGAACCCTGATGAGCTAGAACATGTGGACGGGTGGCCGCTTTATGGCCTGAGACCTAAGAATCCTGACGACTTAGAAAGGCTTTACCAGCAGCTCCTAGAAAAGGCAAAAGGTAATCCCAACATCGAGGTCTACCTCAGGGACAAGGACATGCCTGAGCGATATCATTTCTCACAGAATCCCCGCATTGCCCCCCTGTGGATAGTCCCTAAGACCGGATGGGCCATCGTGACAAAAGACGAGTTCGACGTTGAAGAAGGAAAACGAAATGGAGACGTCTACCATCCCAGGGGTTTGCATGGGTATGACTTTGAGCATCCACTCATGAGAGCGATCTTCGTTGCCAGAGGACCTGCATTTCCTCATAAACCAGGTAGTCGTGTTGAGCCATTCCGTAAGTACATATTTTTTAAAACTCCTAGGCGAGATTGTGTTAATAAACGTTATAGAAAATATCGAGCTGTATAATATCGTCTGCGATTCCGTCGGTGTTACCCCAAAACCTAATAATGGAACTCTTCGGCTCCCACTTAAACCCGTTGGATTGCATTCGGATCCGGACGCCCCTACCGATGAGACGCCTTCTGACCCAGTGGAATCAGCCGCAAGCATTTTACCGTCTTCTTCAATTTCTCTGTCGTCTGCTGTGAGCACTGTTCTGTCGTCCTCTAGCATCATTAACAGCCCATATTCCAATTCCATTAGCAACTTGCCTTCTGGTACCGTCGATAGCTTGTCTTCAACGTCTCCCTCAACAATAGTTCCCACATCATCTGCTCCTACGGCATCTTCAGCCCCCGATAACAAAGAGCAAAAGAAGCCCTGGTGGGAATGGGTAACTGACAAGGTCGAAGAGGTCAAGGAATGGGTTGACGAGATTATTCATGCTCATGACGCGAAGCCGGCAAATGGGGGACACCCAGGTTGAAAGATTTATGGGTGACAAAGGAAGGGAAAAGGCGTTTCGGTTATTTTAATCTGGCTCAGGTTCTTTGCTGATACCCTGCGGTTCGCATTCAATATCTTCTATTAGATCATGTAACTCCTTCAGGCTTTGGCTCGAAGCCTTTTTGCCCTTATTTGGGTTAGGTTTTCTAAAACGGAGTCATGGCCACGAATCTGTCGCCGTTTTATTTTGCATAATATAGGGATGATGGCCTCAGGCCTTAAGATTAATAGTGCTTTGCAAATCCTCTCCAAGTGCTCGGGCTCTCGCCCACCTTATATATAATCCTTAGGTCTACAAATCTCCTTCCAGTTTAGCTCCATCAATCCATGAGCGAATGGTATAGCCATGACAACCCAGCTCGCAAAAGCAGTCTGGATAATCCACGCTGCTGCGGCGCGGGCCCAGTGCTTCCTCCTCCCCCACACGATCACCTCCACTACGGTCAAGACGCCATTGCCGACGAAAAACAGGCCGATCCTCTTCAGTCCCTCGTAAGAAAGCAGCGGCGCCAAGGCATGCATGTGGAAAATAGCCATCAACATGAATGAAGCTAGGACACCGGCGCTCCTTGCTGCTGCTCTGGGCAGACCGAGCCAGAGGACGATTCTGTGGGTTGGGTTGTAGGCCAGACTCTTGCACGGAGCAGCAAAGGCGTTGTGCCACGTCTCCGTCCAAAATCCTGCGAAGCTGTCTGCGAGATATAGAGGACCGAACAAAGCCGGTGAGGACCTGTAGCGCAGCAAAAGCTGCATGGACGTCCAGATGACGTATATCGCGATCAGAATCTCATAGGAGAGGATCGGCGGGACTTGGGGCAACGCTTGAAGCGCTGCGAAAGCTGCGATGTGAAGCAACAACTGAAGGGGTTCAGAAAAGGGTTCAAGGCGCACAGGGATGCGGATCTGATTTGGCGCAAAAGACTCGTAGCGTAGCTCGGTGAGAATCAGCATGGCGTATATCCAGTCCGGCGGTCTTGAGCCAGAAGTATATTGAGGGAAATTATTCTGGCGGGCCAGGACATCGAGCAGCTTCATCGTGCCGGCACCAACTGGAAGCGAAGGATCAGCTTAGCCCTCGATTCCAGAAGGCTATGTATATGTGTATGTATGTACTTGCGAAGTTTAACAAGGCACGTGCAGCGCCGCAATGAATTGGCGCAACATAGGGACTCAGCCAGAATAGAGCAAGTGTAGGAATGGATAGGAATACAGAAAGAGCATGACAGTCTTTCACGAAAGTATATATAGTGCAGTAGAGTAGGAGGACAGGTACCGAAAGGACTGCCAAGGCCAGCGGAAATTCGGAGAGGAACTGTTGCAAAAAGTCGTCGCTTTGAATGCTGGCAGAAAAAGCAAGCATTCTGGCCGACAAGGGTGTGTCAACGGAGGCGTGTAGAGAGATATTCTAGGAAATAGAAAATATAAAAGATGAAAGGTGAGGTAAAATTGCGTGTAGGGCGTCCACCAAGGCGAACTGTCGTCCTAGTGTCGTAACATGTCGTCGGCGGAAGTTACGGATGACAAGCCTGAGGCCGCTTCGGACCCCAAGAAAAGATTGTCGTAAGCAATTGGACAGAACGACAGCTCGCTTGAGGCGCTTCGACTGCTCGTCGCCAAAAGATGCCTGAGGCTGTTCAAAAGTCCTTACAAACCACCGACTGAAACCACGATACAAGGTACAATAGCCCCTGCAGGTTAGAATTTGGGGTTCGATAGTTCAATTCTCATCCAAGTAATTTTACGACGGCTTTGGGCTGCGAGCTAAGAGGTCTCTCGTCTTGTTTGGATTGGATAGGCCTAGCATGACTGGGAAAAGTGAGTTGTGTTGATGGAAAAGAAGCTGAAGAGTAGATATTCGATGTTCTCACTGGTTATGCTGGTGGTGGAAAAGAGAGCAGGACTGTCCCAGGACAACCCGTTTAGTTGATGGTTTGGGTTAGCGGGAAATGCTCCGTACAATTTTAGCTAACCCTTGCGCCTCCGAGCAGCTACTGTAAGCAACGAAGCAGCTAAGCAACAAAGCAGCTAAGCAACGAAGCAGCTAAGCAACGAAGCAGCTGAGCAACGAAGCAGCTAAATAGATGTAGAATTTCTTGAAGCCAGTCGAGATTATCCTCCAACACATACCAAACATCCATAAACTCACCAGCTCTCTCGGAGAGGCTCGACCTCCCTGTACGGACATCTCCCCTGACACGATCATTTTGTGGATGGGCCGATTGGCAAGATATGCTACATGCTGCAACGGAGATGGCCTCACGGACCGCGCAAGCAGACGGACCGGCCATTGCAGTTAGGCAGTTATTATATTCTCAGAGGCGACACTATCCTTGGAATAATATCCAATTAAAGCATAAACTAAACTTAGCTCTCGTAACTACCGTCTGCACGCTCCGACTGAAAGGGTCTGACTGAAAGCTCTGATTGAGAGCTCGGTGCCCTTTACAAACTCAAACCTCCACTAGCGTCCCTCACCAAAAGACTTGACAAATTCAGCACCCCACACGGCGGAGCACGACGAATCTCCCGCCACGTAATTGCGGCTCAGAGAAATATCTCTCAATGCTGTCGCGTGATTCCGCCGTGATGTCCTTTCGCCTCTTCCTTTGGCTGGACGGCCGTGGGGAGACATCAGCACAAGTGGTGCAATAGGCCGTAGACAATGGGAGATATATCCGCATGAGGCAGGACAGTAGGGAAAGGAGGCACATAACGGGGACAGCTTCGTCAGCAAGCAGATGAAACACAGTGGGCTGCCAGTATCGCAGAGTGGAAGGTCGCCACAGCAGCGGTCCAATGAAGTGGAGGCGAAGGCATACTCACGATGCCACGGCCGATTATCAGATGGTGCAGACGAACGGTAGATGGTGGTGGTGGACCCTTTTTGGGGTGGCGGATCTTTCAGAGGGGGGGTGTCCAGGTCAAGCGAGAGGACTTGGCAGTGATCGTGGCTGCAGTGGCTGAGCCTTGAGCGGGGGTGGGCGGGAGCGCAGCAGGCCGGGACAGGCTGGCAAGGCTTCCGTCCAGGGTTCTGTCCAGGGGCTCAACGCCAACAATCTCTACACGTTTAGCCAGTGCTGCCGCTCATTGGCTGCACTTGACCTCTACCTCGGTCGCCAAAGGGTCTGCTTAGAGTATGCTTAGGGTCTGCTTAATCTTCGGCATCCCGAGATTCTTCTCTGATGCCACGCAAACGAGGCGCCGACAAGCTTCCCAGGACCGCCGGGCATGCGAAGCTTGGTCTGCTTATCAGATGCAACCACTTGGCGTGCGTCAATCCATCACTAGAGAAATCTCTGCCTTTTAGTGCCGGAGCTTCTGTTCCACGCGGTATGGTTTTGTGCACCTCCATTGTATGTCGTTTTCGCCCATATATACTGACTTCGATGGCCCTGTATGCCCTCTCACCTCTCAAGCCAATCCACCCCCCTCCATAAAGCTTGCGAACCGCATCACCCATGGTTTTATTTTAACCTTTATTTTTTTTTAAAAGCGTCTCGTGCTCCCTTCAGTCCCTCCCAGGTTGCAGCTCAACGCATTGCTTCGCTGCCGCAGTAATTTCTACTGACACCTCCAACGCCACAACTTCTTTCTTTTTTTTGCCAATATAAACAAAGGCTCTAAGGCGTCTCATACACGCTCGTTTACGGGCCTATAGCGTGTGTTGCTTTTGCTGGTGGATGTAGCCTTTGCCGTGTCTTGCCTCCCCGTGCTACCTTCGTCGATATCCATTGATCGAATCCTCCAACTCCTTCTCGCCAATTGACATCATTCACCGTTAGCCTCGTCCAGCCCGACGCCGTGGACCCCAAACTCCGGGGTGCGTTCTGGCTGCCGGAACTGGCGGATCGGCATAAGGCTTTTTCTCGCAGAGTCCGCATCCCCGTTCAAGCATCCTCCCACAACCACTCACGAGCTGGAGCACTGCAACGTGTCTACCAAATTACCGTCAGCTGCTGTCGCACGCAGGGTTAATCTGCTAGAGAACCACTCACTATCTATATCTGACTGCTTACCCACGCCGTTTCATTGGGACCGAGTCTTGGTGTGCGCCAGGCGAGATCGCTCCGATACATAAAGCTTCAAGCTCAACCAAGCTCCAACCTAGACCGTCCGCGCCGGATTTCTCTCGCCTTGACATCTCACAGTCCTGCTGCACCACCCACAGCCATGTCGCTCCGTGACTACGGTGTCGCTGCGCCTCATGGCCCTAATATGGGCGGTGACCATGTGGCCACCCAAGATGTGCATGCTATGAACCCGAACGAGGCTAGCGTCTTCAACACCATCCTCCATCCCGACGACACCTACGATGAGAATGGTGTATACTGGGCCGACATGCCCCTTGCCCAGCGCGTAAAGTTTATCAATAAGGTTGACGCTGTCGAGGCAAAGAAGGAGACCACCACCATATTGCAGATGATAAAAGCCGATCCTCTCAGTCCTGTTGGTTATTATGCAAGGAACATGGTAGTGCCTGGAGCTGGCCTTCTACTCGAAGGGTCTGTTGGCCTATTCTTACCAAAGATTGTCCAGCTAGTTAACCTATTCACAGCTATGTTTTGTTCTCCATTGGCAATGTTAGACCCTTATTGCAAGCCACTTTCCCTGCTTGCTGGTCGAAGTTCACTATCTGCAATGAGACTTGGACCGAGGCTGTCGATTATCTTGAGATTTGTGGAATTATTTGTGGTAAGAGAACCCGCTGGCAACGAAGTGTAAAATTGCTTTTAACCACTCCCCAGGACAAATCTTGGTGGGAATCCTCGGAGATTGGATGGGACGTCGGTGGGGTTTGCTCCAGGATGTTATAATCATGTTCATTGGCCTTCTCATGCTTACTTCGGCTTGGGGTATTGACCAGAATGGTTGGGTCATTTGCTACGTCTGGTCCCTTTTCTTCTACGGCATTGGAGTCGGAGGAGAATATCCCATGACGGCAACATCAGGTATGGAGAATGCAGTTGGCTCTGGGAAGATTTCGACAAGAGAAGACCGTCTCCATCGCGGGCGCAAAGTCACCAGCGCATTCTTGATGCAGGGCTGGGGCCAGTTCGCCAACCAGGTGATATTGATCCTTCTTTTGCTCATATTCCACCACGGCAGCGGCAATCCGCCATATTCCAAGGTGAGTTCCCCCCATGCGCTTTGATTTGCTGCCTGTTTACCAATCATTTCCCCCAGGTCACCGCCCAATGGACTTACCGCGTGAGCTTCGCTATTCCGGCCGTTGGCACGCTGTGGCTCATATATTACCGTTATTACAAAATGCGATCCGCAAGCAAGCAGCTATTCCTTGCCAAGAAAAAGTCGAAAGTCACTGGCTATGATACTCAATCCCTTCGTCTTACATTTACGTACTTTGGTCCTCGAATGCTTGCTACCGCAGGAACATGGTACGCCAACGATATCTTTTTCTATGGCAACAAGCTTTTCCAGAGCGAGTTCATCGCCGTCCTTCTTCCCAACAACAAGTCGGTAATGGTGGGCTGGTTGTACAACCTTATCAACGTTGGTGTGAGTTTGGTTGGCTACTATCTAGCATCGTTTCTCATTGACAATAAGCTTTGTGAGTTGTCATACGCTAAGAAAATGCATTTGCGCAATACTGACCTAAGCCCACAGATGGAAGAAAATTGATGATGATTGTTGGCTTCATGTGCGACTTCATCCTTTTTATCGTTCCAGCCTTCAAGTATAATTTCTTCATCCAACCAGCACATGTGCACGGATTCCAAGCCATGTATTTCCTGTCTTCATTCTTCAATCAATTCGGCCCCAACTCGGTCACTTTCCTCGTCGCGGCGGAGGTCTACCCAACTCCAATCCGTGCCACCGCTCACGGATTTTCCGCGGCGGTAGGAAAGCTCGGTGCCCTGACGGCCGCTATTATGTACAACTACATCACGACGCAGCAGAAATTCTACGTTGTTCCATGGTTTGGCCTTGCGGGCGCTATATTGACTTTTCTGTTTCTCCCCGACACCACGGGACTGGATCTGAAAGAGCAGGAACGTCGGTGGTCCTACATCCGTGCTGGCCGCGAAGAAGACTATCACGGCATTGCCATCCACCCGAAGCATCTGTCTCTCTGGGAGCGTATCCGCGGCGCGGGTAAATACTACGACCCGGATTTGGATTACAAGCAGAAGATTGAAGAGCTTCGAGGCGATTGGGAGGCACTTCAAGCCCGCAAGGCTAACGAGAAGGCTGAAGGCTACGAGGACGATGATGATGATGACTTCTCACAGGAGGTGCACAGCTACTTCCAGCGTACTGGAGGGAACACGCCAAGTCACACTCCCATGATGCTAGGGAAAGAGAAGAATTCAGACAGTCTTCCAAGCGACAGTGAGAGGGTGATATAAGGGTGTTTTTAGGAGGGATGATGGCTGAAAAGGCTGTGGAACATAAGAGTTCTCTTCGGCTGTGGTTTCGTGTTGCAAAAGCGGGATTGTGCATGGTAGCAGGATAGCAATTCGTTGGACGGAGAGGGTTCTATGGCGTTTCCTGCACAGCGAAGCGAGTCTGCATGTCGATACCTGTACTACTAGTCAGTTTTCACAATACCAGGCGTTTATTCCTGACGGTCGATTTCTAAGACTGTTGCATGTGCGTGGCGCAGACGAGGAGCATTGAGTTCAGCGAGCCTGCGGGGCTACCGGTGGACGATTGGCAGCTGGGGTTGCTGGCCGTTTGCGTCAGCGCGTGGCGTCAAGTAAGAAGGATCGTCGGCAGTAATAAAGGTTTGACAGGGCCGGAGCAGGGCGAGGCAGGCATGGGCGGGCTGGTTTGGGCGATCGGTCGCAGCGAGAGCAGATAGGCAACGGTGGGCATGGGCCAATGGCGACGCGTGTAAATTGGTGACGGCCGAGAAAGGCTGGTGAAGGCTGTGAAGGTGGCCGTCGATGGCTGGCGATGGCTGGCGATGGCTGTCGATGGCTGGCGATGGCTGTCGATGGCTGTCGATGGTTTCCGATGGCTTTGTTACAAACGGCCAGGTGCAGTGGGACCGGTTGCACGAAGCGGACCAACCGCTGTGGCAGGCCTCGAGGCTGGGAGACGATGGAAGACGATGGGAGACGATGGGGGATGAGGCGGCGAGAGGCGGCGAGAAGAGGCGGCGAGAGGAGGCGAAAAAGGCGGCAGCAATGGTTGGCACTTTGGCGCTCAATGGCGCCGGGAGGCCGGGGGGTATTCAGCGTACATGCCACCGGGCGGGCTGAGCTTCTGCTGGCTTCTGCGGCTTTGGCCAGTTCCTGAAACGGCTGGCTGGGGAATGCCGGTCGGCGAGGCCAGGTAGAGGCCAGGCGAATCCAATCAAGCCGCGCAAGCCAATCGCCCTTGGGCCCTGCTCAGGCGCTGTTCAGGCTTGCACAGGCTTACGCAGGCTTGTTTTGGCCGCCAAAACTTGAAACCGCCAATCTACCTCCAACCAAGGAAGCTGTGCAGCTTGCATACCTGCATACCTGCTTTTTGCTGCACTCTGTACGGTAATTCACCGACCTGTGTGTCTCGTTGACCCACCTTAAATAACCCACTTCCCTCCGTCTAGCCCCCTCCCTTCTTTTTTCCTGCCACCGTTCCACTCGCTCACCATAATAAACAACAACAGCAACCGCAACAGCAACAGCAACAACAACGCACTGCTGCTATCACACTCGTTATATCCTTGTCACTGCCTTATTCGACTCCGGCAAACACTTGGATTCTACCATCTCCCACGAATCCTCTCCTCACTGTCACTCAAAAACCTCAGTGCACCTCAATCCCTCACCTCACCTCCTAACTCAATCCACTCCAACCAGCAACAATGCGTTCCTCCATCTCCCTCGCTGTCATCGCGGCCGTTGCTGCTCCGGCCCTCGCTGTTACCAGCATCCAGCCTATCACTCAGATTTCCGACGGCCAAATCCAGGCACCACCAGCTACAAGTGCTGCTAGCTACGAGGCTTCGTCTGCTGTGGTCGTCCCTACTACTGTTGCTGCCAGTGGTTACAGCAGCTACTCAATTCCCGTCGTCAGCCCGCCCATCGTCACCAGTGTCGCTCCAGTTGTGTCCTCTGTGCCTGTAGTTGTCCCAACCTACGCTCCTGGCAACACCTCGATCGCTGTCACAATCCCAACCTACACCAACACAACCTTGGCGTCCGTCGCAGTCGGCTCTGCAACTGTCACCGGTCCTGCTGGTACCTCCGTTGGCGCTATCAGTGGCACATCCGCCGCCGCCTCTGCCTCTGGCACTGGCGCTGCAGACTCGGCTTTCGGCAGCCCTCTCGGTGCTCTCAGCTATGTCGCCGTCGCCGTTGCTGGTTTCTTCCTTGCATAGGTGCACTGCATTTTCTGATTACCTTGCATGCATCTTCTTGACTGCATTTAGCAGCGGGAGCAGTTTCTCAAACGGTAATTTTTGATGTCTCTTTTTTCAGGAGGATTTGACGGTGGAATTTTCTTGTTATTGGGAACTGGCTTCACATACACACACATTCACCCTGACACCAAAAAACTCTTAATGCTCATGTACAACTACTCTACTAAACGAACACACCAATGAAAACCCGCAAAGTCTGAACTAGCAAACAAAGATCACACTATGAGTTCCATGAATTGTTGCCAATCGCTTGCCCAAGCGAAACTGCGAAGCCCAATGATGTCGTCATCGACTGTTACATGTGTAGGTACAAAATTGCAGTATCGCCATCACAGTGGTATCATAACGCCCTTGTAAAATGCCACCCATGCAAGGAAGTCTAAGTTTAATGAAGCTTCATTAAGACAAGCATGGGAGGCTGATTGCCGAGGGGATACCCAGACCTAAGCGTCAAGACTAAAAAAACGGGCTGTTTTCCAAGATTTGGCTGTGGCAGATCCTTGATAGCGTGGTTTATAAATTGACTCCATTTATTTGAATCGTGATCTGCTCCTAATCCATCATACAAGACAGATCAGCCAACAAAACCACGCTCGCCTTGCCAAATGCCTCATGCAAATGCCTTCCATTCTGCAGTCTTTTCAATGGGCCACAATTACAGTGCGAAGGGCCGAATAGTCGCGTCGTGGTCAGGTAGGGCAGTACCATAGGAGGACGGTAGTTTCCAGTGGAGGTCTATTCCTCACTGTCCATTGCGTGGTATGCCTCCACTTGAGCGAGCCGACCGTTTCTAATTATGGCCATAAACGTGCTTCCAACCGGCTTAGCACTCGTCATCCAGGCCACGTTAGCCGGAAGCTAAGACACGCAAGATAGATGCAAGATGAACACAGAATGGACCCAAAGATGGGCCTAAAACAACCTCCCCTGACACCATCCCGCTTCGAAATGGCGAACTTCTGCCCCCTTAGGCGGGGTACAATGACTTTGTCTTGAGCCCATTCCCTCCCTCCAAAGCACCCAGCACTTTCATTCCGAGGTACTACGCCCAATCACAGTACTTCCCACAAGCATATGAAAGACATCAACTCTGGTTAAGTGACTGGCAAAACGTGTATCGTGCTTGGACCCATTTAGTGTCTGCAACGAGCCTTCCTAGACAAACTTAGAATCTCACAATGAGCGGCAGACTTCTCTCCGGCGCACTAGCAGACCGAGTGCCATTTGTACTATCATCTGTTCTGCCTATATCTTCCCACAAAAGATCCTTTGGGATCAGAGAACCGGTGGGCATCAACGGAGACCGCAAAGGTACCATTCTTCATTACGAAGAGGCTATTGAGTAGAATAGTCTAGTTATTATCTATTTTGATGCCTCCCCAGCTCGACTCTTGAGCTTCGTCCATCCATTAACGCCTCTAGCCTTGGCCTGCTGCTGCGCGTCCTCTGAACCTACTGTCGGTGCAGTAGTTGTTGTTGCGCTCAATATGCTCCTAGCGTCATCTACAATTTCCGTGTCTCTACGCCTTGGCCCAACCACCACCGGCTCCTCTGCCATCCCGTCCTCCATTCCGTGCCACTCCTTCTGATCCAGCACCTCCCATTCCTGGCCCTGCTGATCTGCAAGCAGAAGGGCCTTGAGGTTATCAATGATTTTGGTCGAGCTCAGCTTCCACGTGCGCAGATAAGCCGTGTCCCCTGCCGCGCCTAGAAAAGAGTGTGCAGTTCCATGCGAGTACTCTCCGAAAACGACGGCGGGTCGCGTTGTTGCCAATACATGGGTTGACTCCTTGGTCGGCGTGCTTCCCCCTGCCACTACACCATCCTTAACGACAGGAGTATCCCACTTTGCTGGTGACCGGCTTTCCTGTTGGATGAGCAGTCGCCAGAGATTTCTTCCAATCGGGCATACGTCTTCCCAGTCGTTAAACTCGTCAGGCATACCTTGGGTACGACATAGCCATGCCACATCATAGGCTAGTAGAGCTACGCCTTCGAGGAACATCGAATAAGCTGGAGCATCTTGAGTGGCTAACTCGATGAGTGGTCGGTCAAGATGCAATATCCTAGGGCGTGGGAGAGTTCGATGATTTTCGAGAGTGCGCGAAGCATCTGGGCTGTTGCTAGACGACTGCGTTGGTGTCGAGCCTGGAAACGGCACATCTCGGGACTGGTAAGAAGATAACGGCGAGAATATGGTGGGCAGAGGGTAGTCTTTATGAGGTAGTGTGATCTCAGCCGGGAGACGGATTGCTAGATAGTGAGAAACCAGAACCAAAAGCTGAGCTATGGTCGTCAAAGAAGCGGAGAGCTGCTCGAAAGAAGCATCTAAACGCAACGTTAGCAACAGAAACAAAGAGCTAACTCCCTTATCAAAGGCATACTGTTTAAGTCCCGCAGGTCATATATGCGAATCCTCTGCCCTGGGCCAATATTGTAAACGTCCTTAGTCCCACCGTCTTTTGTCTTCCTCCGCGTCTGCTTCAGTCCAGCTAATTTAGCAGCTGTTCTACATAGATACATACGCGCCTCTACCGTTTCTTGGTGTTTTCGGTCCCATTTATATTCTATCTTCATGATACCTTGCTTAACCTTGTCCAACTCGTTTGCTCGTCGAGCCTCTACACCATGTGTGGCGGAGGCAAGATCGGAATGACGCTGAGCTAGTGCAGCTTTCCTGGTCGCAATCTCCTTCCTGGTTTCTTCAAGCTGCTTCCGGAGTAGATCGGACTGTCCAGTAATGAGTGCTATGCGCTCCTCGGACTCGGCAGTCTCGGCTTTTATCCGCTGTAGCTCTATTGTTTTTGAACTTTCGTGTCGGTCTATAAGGGCGCCTCCAGTAGATCCTCCCAGAGAAATATGTTGCCCTACCGTATCATCCCCCTCGATGACAGCCTTCACATGTCTATTCAATGTCTCCCGGTCGATCAAGGTGGCGGCCTGTTCGTAACGGAGAGGATATATGGCGTTGCGGGCGCACGTCGCGCAATGTAGGGGTAGTTTCGGGCCAAAGGCCTTTCCACAGATATCGCAGTCCATAATCTAAGTAATATCGTCCGCTCCCAGTGGTCCAAACGGTGGTGTAAGGTGTTGGTGAGAAAGAGGAAGTACCATGATGAGCGACGTCGACATTGAAGAGGGAACTAAGACTCCATCATAGTGAATCCGCCCATCCAAACGGATCGAAGGGTGTGGTGATTGAAGGTAGAATTACAGAAAGAGTAGCGATATGACGAATAATACAACAAAGCGCCAAAGAACTTAGAAGTGCCACAGATGGCGGCCTAGTGTTGCAGTTGCGAGTCAGGCTGGCAGGCGGGACGTGTGACGCAGCTTGGACCTGCATGGGCAACTCACAAGGCCATCATTGCAGGGTTAAGTTAGCATTCGCGAATACATGGGCATGACGGCGCTCTCTACTTCTTTATTCAGCAGCAGCAGCAGCAGCAGCAGCAGCATCAACAGCAACACCACCACCACCGGCGGCGGCGCCCGCCGTGGCTCCGCAGAGCTGATGGCAGCGCTCGCCGCCTCAGCCTCAGATGCCGGCTGGGCCGGCCACGGCCGCGTCTTCCCGATGGTCATGTCGCTGGGCTACAACCCCTTCTACAAGAACACGGTGCGCAGCGTCGAGGTGCACATCCTGCACGACTTCGCGCGGGACTTCTACGGCGCCCGCCTCAGCCTGGTCATCCTCGGGTACATCCGCCCGGAGTACGACTATGTTAGTAAGGAGAGCTTGATCGAGGATATTCGGACTGATATTCGGGTTGCGGCGAGGAGTTTGGCGCGGCCTGGGTATGTGAAGTATAGGCAGGATAGAGCGTTGGTGGAGTTTGAGGAGGTGGAGGATGAGGAGGTTGGAGGGGAGGCTGGAGGGGAGAAGGGAGAAGAGAAGGAGGTGGCTAGTTAACGTTGGTGAAGGACGGCGACAGGCAGGAGCGGTGTTGTTGGGGGGGAGGAGTTAGGGAGTCTTGGCTTCTCCTAGAACCTAGGGACTAGAGACGGTAGAGAACTGGGCTTCGGTCAGGCAAAAACATGTAGAGTTAACTCAGTATCGATACGATGCATAGATATAGAACAATCACAACCCAGCCCAAGCCTCGTCTCCGTCATAATTTCTATCCAGACCCTATGGCCCCGTGGCCCCGATCCCAGCAAGAAGTAAATTGTAATCATATACCCTGAAAAGTCCCATTAACCACCCGCTCAAGCAGATTGGTAATGTACAAGTCCGACAAAGAAGTAAAAATTTAAGAAAGAAGGAAAGAGAATAAAAAGAACCATGAAAAAATGCGACAAAAACTCGCCAATATGCACATGCTTTTATAATCCCAATATCCTCGCGGTGGCCTTAAGGCGTACCCTAATACAGCAGTAACCAAAGGCCAATCCCCGCATACGTTGGCGCTACGATGTTTTTCTTTTCTTTTTTCTCTGTTTTAGAGCGCCATAGCGTTGCTTCTTGGGGGTATTGGACGAGGCCGTGCTGTAGTAGAAAGCGGTAAGCCGCGCAGCCATGCATAACGCCAAGAAACGCCGAAAAGCACAAGGTAAAGATAACGAGGCTGTTGTTAGGTGAGGTGTCAGTTCTAAAATTCGG
Organism: Glonium stellatum; assembly: GCA_001692915.1. Lineage (NCBI taxonomy): Eukaryota > Fungi > Ascomycota > Dothideomycetes > Gloniales > Gloniaceae > Glonium > Glonium stellatum. The sequence continues at coordinate 31,732 of KV750251.1, forward strand.
ATATGATGTAGCGCAACAAAACACTGGTCGTCGGGAAAACCCGGGTCGGGCTGACGCGTGAGCTCGAGCTCGGTGAATGACCAAAGCGGGGAAGTTGGGCGAAAGGAAGTTCCTAGTCGTCTTATATTTTCGGCAGGATCTGCGGGCGTTAGCGTTGGCTACGAATTGTGGCTTGTGACTTGTGACTTGTAAAAGCGAAAATTAAGTGGGGGGGGATAGCTAGAATGGGATGTTATAGAACAGGAGAATACAGAATAGGAAAGGATAGGATAGTAGTGGGAATAGTGGGGGTACTGATGGCGAAGGAAAACGTACGCTCATGACAATCAGCATAGGCATGTCGAAGTTGTCCCTCTTGATCATCCAAGAGCACATGCATTGCACCATGCCCTCTCTTTGCCCAAGCTTGTACATGCCCGCCTCGCAGCCAATCGAGCCCTCGGCCTTGACTTGGGGCTCGGATTTGATGCCATTGTCCTCGTTGGTAGTAAGCTCCTCCAGCTTCAGCATATCTTCTTTTGTGCGGTACTTGAGCAGCTTGATGGAGCGCAGCGCGAAGCCACGCGAGTCGCCAAATGCCATCTTCGCAAAGTCCTCGTAGAACTGAACGACAGAATCTTCGTCCATGAGCTCGGCGATCGAAACGGGACGCGGGCCTGTATCTTGCTCTTGTCCCGCTAGCAGCGGCGTCATGGCGCCGCGAGACGTGCTCCCGCTTGTGCCTACCGACTGAGACCCGCCGGACCCGCCCCAGTTGACGTTAGCGTTCGGCTCTTTGCCCAGCAGCACTTCGCGTCGCCAGCCGGTAAGGATGCTAAACTCTTTCCCTACAGCTGCCACTTCGCCTGTCCGACGGCATATGATTGTTGGCGTGCCGATCTTCTCGATCGAGTCCTCGTAGGTGAGCAGTTGACGCTGCAGGTTCTTCTCGCCGAACACAAGGTCTTGATCCGTCAAATCCTTAGTACAAGCAATGAAGGATGGACGGATTGCTGCGAGTGCTCTGGCAATCCGTATTTCTTTGTCCTTGGGGAATCGCTCCCGAATAAGTCCGAAGAGGCGGTGGAAACCACTGGTGTAAGGATAAGCTTTTGTGATGCCTTCATAAATGGTGCTGGTATCGCGGCGGCGTTTTCGAGAAGCAGCGTTGGCTTGAACCGGGTGGAGAGTGATGTTTGGGCGGGACTGTGGCTGTATAGCCTGCTGTGACTGAGGATATTGAGGCTGTTGATAAGCCTGCGGCTGTTGCGGCCGATTATACATGGGTGAGTGTTGCTGCATATGGTGCTGGTTTGGAGGAACGAAGAAGGTTGCGGGAGACATAGGGCCATTGTCGAAACCTCCCACGAGATCTCCACCTGTCGATTGAGGACTAGCGCTTGACAGGCTGCTTGGACCTGCTCCAATAGCATACGCATGAGGACCATTGAGACCGTCGTTACGAGGAGCCTCAACAGTTGCGATAGGGGTGTTATGTGGCGTTTGTACTTGAGTTATGCTGCCCTGCCTAGATTGTGTATTCTGCCATTCCGTGGCAGGAAGGCCATCAGGTCCGAACGTTAACCCAGCGGTCATGCCCCCCTGATTCTCAAAGGCTGCTGAATTTGCTATTTGCGGATTGAACATATTCGCTGCCTGATTTAGAGGATTCATCATGCTGTTGTCGCTGGGTGGTGTCTCGGCTGCGCCCGAAGACATATGCCCAAGCATTCCAAACTCCAGAGCACCGTAGTGATTGCCAAAATTCAAGCTCGCAATGTCAAAGTTGAATAAAGCAGGATCGCTAGGATCGAAGAGCGGTCCACCAAAGTGATGCATTTGCGGTGCATTTGCTTGGGACGCTTGAGGCATCGAGCTGGGAACATTTTGCATAGGAGGCGTCTGTTGATTAGGATTCGAGCTGTAAGGGGGTGAAATGGGGGTTTGCTGGTTGCTAAACGAGCCCATGACCGCGCTCTCTTGCATCGAAGGAGGTAATTGACCCTGTGAAGAATTTTGCGGGTACATATTGAAGTTTCCTGGCTGAGGCTGCTGGTAGAAGCCAGACTGTTGGCTGAGCGGTGTTCCTGTGTTGGGTACAGATATTTGTCCGGACAACGGTGGCGGTTGACTCCCGTTTAAATGATGGTAGTTACCGCCGATGCCAGGCATTAGAGCTTCATTTGGAGCATCATGGAGATACTTGGCTTTCTTTCTGACGCCGTCCATGCAAGCGTCTTGGAGACCACGCTTGATGCACCTGTGGCATGGCCGCTCGTCACCTGAGAAGGCGTTCACAGTTAAATCAAACAATATCGCATGGAAAGCTACTTCGATAACGAGAGAATACTCGCTCGAATAGATGGTCTCTTTCAGAGTCAGAAACACGGAGAAATTGAAAACTAACATACCACAGGTAAGATGAGCCCTCTGGCACGCATAACATGCTCTTCTTGCTTTCTTCCTCCTCGGCCTCAACGGATCCTTTGCGTTAGAAGCCGGCTTCTGGCCATTGCTCGACTGCTGGGCGGGTGAAGCATCGCTGGAAGCACGCTGGTCTTTCTGTTCAGCCATGTCGTTCCCGTCCTGATCACCGCTGTAATCCGGTGAGGGAGATGCATCTTCGGCGTCTGGGGTGGTCATAATATCCTGTCCAAGGAACACACGCTCCACACCCCAAGGCACGGATCCTGTTGCAAGCTACCGCTGCTTGTAGACGCACGTTTATTCTGCGTGCGCCCGTCAATGTTGCCTCGGATGGCCCCTTCCCAGCGCAACGGCTCGACAAATGTGCGCAGGGGCTGCGGCTGGCGGCGTCCCAGTTAGATGTTTTGAGAATGCGATCACGCGTGCGCAGGCTGGCTCCAAACGTGAGCTGCGGTGCCACAATCTCAGCTGCGGACAAGGCCAATGGCGGAGGCGGCTGGCTTGCTGCCCAATGGATGGTGGCGTTGGCGCGGCCTTTCAATCCGGCACGTAGGAATGGAACAATGCAGTTGTTGTACAAGCCCGGGGTCCATGCAATCGGGGGAGCATTCCAAGTCGCGCGCTCATTATGATCAGGTCGACTTGGCGCTCATGCTGTCCAAGACGCAAAAAGCTCTGAAGTGGAGGCCGACAATGCGCAGGACGGGGCGCGCGCGCGCTTGGG
>KV750251.1:40629-71450 GCA_001692915.1 Glonium stellatum
CAATGCGACGCTTGGCAGGCCTTGGGCCTTTCTTAGGAAGCGTTAAAAATTCCATTCCCCAGGAAATCAAACCGCTCCGCCAGACTCGCATTCAATAGTAATGTTGCCTCCATTGAAGGCGGAGAGAAAATTTAGAATACACAGAATTGCTATGAAAACCAGGCTAGGTCGAGTAGTTGCCCAAGGGGGGTGCCACGATCGTCGAAATCTAAATTCATTGCCAACATCATCAGCAACCCGGTGAGATCCGTAATGAAGAGTTCGTGTGGGATTCCTCATTTGAGATAGAAGTCCTTTCCAAATGCGGGCCAAATAGCGAACTAGTTATCGAACTAAAGAGTGAACTAGACGCTATGATCTCCATGCAAACAGAGCACGACCAATAAAACCACTTGGAAACTTTATCGAAGATCCTATTGGGCAAGCTGGTACGAATGTATTTCGCTTCAGTGAACACACTGCTTTGCATGCTCCGCAACGATGCCTGAAGGTTTCCGGTTTCCTCCCAGCTCGTCCCTGTCTTTTTATCATTCTCATTCGTTCCTTTCCCCTATGCTCTTTTTTCGACTGATTGGCCGACAGACTTATCAGAAACGATACAAGCCAGATGAAAGAAGCTTAAATCGTTTGCCAAGCCCGTACTCTTGGCTAGTTCTCAGCGAAGATCAGGGAGCACAGGAAAAATATGCATTGTTTAGATTCAATACAAAGCATTGGCAAGCAACTATAATGGCCCGGGCTATAATAGCTTCTTGTTTTCTCAAACAGCGCTTCCACTCAAAAGGGGACGCAGGAGGAATGGGGATTTACAGCGGCACGACGAAGGCGCGCGTAGAGCTGTGTGCCTATTAAGAGGAAACAGCGCCTCAAGGACCAAAACCGCTTCGCTTGGGCTTCCTGGTATTTATCTTCCGGGGCGGTGGTGAAAAGGGCTGAAGAAGCGGGCGCACGTTGGAGCTCGTGGGAGCTCGTGCCCCGCGCCAAGCTAGGCCAAGTTCGGACTAACTGTGGCCGAAGACGTCGAGTCCAATCAATCTTCCATCTCGCCCTTCTCGCAATACCGGCACGGTCAGCAAAGCCATACCCCATTTCTCACGATGGGGTCCAACCTGACAGCGCTATTAGGCCTCAGCGGGCCTCAGCGGGTCCCAGCGCTTCCCCCCGTTGGACATATTTTTATATCTTTACACCCTTAGACCCCTATCATCTTGCTCCATTCTCCCTTCGTTCCTAGTTCTTAGTGACCCCGTATTCTTGCACAATTCTTTGGTCTGCTGTGCCTCCAATATTGCTATGGTGTCCTTGAGAGGGGCCAGATCAGCTCCATGGATGACAAGCTTCCTCACTGTGTCCGTTACCCTCATATTGCTAGTTCTGTTCTTCGCATACCAGTCACTCTCTCGAGTTCCTATGCTTCCTGGCAGTCACTTTGAAGAGTATGCGTCCCTTGATCTACAAAATTCTCGTCACCGTCTAATTTTACCTAGGTCTATACCGAGCACCCATGATGCTCCCATTTCGATCCAGGAAATACTTCGGCTACTTTACGCTCCTCTCAAGTTCTCTCCAACCACCCCAGCTTTCACCGACGACGATGGAAAAGTGTACCGACTTCCGGCAAATCGGATCTATGAAACAAAGCTTGGGAAGGAAGTCTGCATCCTGGATCTAGAGACTCGCCCCCTAGATAAGAAGAATCAGCTCATGCACGGTGGCGATTATAGCTGGAAGGATCTTGATTATCTCTCTGGTGGTGTACTAAACCACTACACCTATGGTACGGATCTCATTAGCTTAAGTTTGAGTTACAGTGGCTAATTATCTGACTATCTTTAGCAATGATACACGGCTACGACTACAAATTCATCAGAGCTGCTCCATTTAAAGATCGCCACAACACCTGGATCAAGCCCAGCTCAATCGCAAACGTCCTTAAACAATACAAGTTTGTCATCTTTCTCGACGCCGACGCTGCCTTCCACCAAATGCATATCCCGATCGAATGGATGCTGAACTACTGGCAAATTACACCTGACATCTCCCTCGCTATGGCACTCGACCCGGCTGGGCCTCCTGGAATCAACGACGACCGCTTCAATCGTACACTCGGCAACACCGGCTTCATCATCGCGCAGCAGAGCGACCGAACGCAAGAAATTCTACGCGCCTGGCACGAGTGTCCAGAAAACGTGCGGTACGACAACTGCTCGCAGTGGAAGAAGCCGCTGTTCCACGAGCAGAGCGCGTTTGGCGAGTTCGTGCGCTACGACTACGAGGACTATCTGAAGGAAATACCCTGCACCGAGGCGAACGGCTACCCCGGTACATTGTGCAAGGGTGTATTTGTTCGCCACTATTGGTACGGCAAGCAGCGCGTGGCCAACGACTTCTCCAACTCGACCATGCAAGCCATCACGGCGCCACTGCAGAAGATGTTCATGGATCGCCGCAAGCAGATTATGCAGGAGCAGACAAAGAACGAGATTATATGAGGAATACGATATGCTAGGCAAGCTGGCTTTGCCGCTGCTGTTTTTTTGATATTTGTCATACCAGCGTCGATCTGGCGCACAGGCGTATCCAGGCTTCGACTATTGAGACACTTAACAAGTGCACCAACGCTCAGCATTGTTTTATCCGAGGCTCCTGGAAAGGAAACACCGATCTACTCGCCCAACCTTCTGTTTTGCTAACAGCGAGCGCCCGGCGGCCTCATTTTCCCCACTTGCACCCCGGCTAGCTACATCCCTAGTGACGCGTCTCGGCGTTTCTTGGCGGGTCCTCGGACCGGATTCCCCTAGTGGCTTGCACGTGCGTGGTGGACGGGTTTTGAGGTATTCTGTAGACTACAGTGAGAGTCAAGATGGCAGAGAGCGTTAGGATTAGGGTAGAAGGTATAGGGTTATGACATTTGTCCTGCTTGGGGGACAGTCAGATTACAGGCTAATTTGGCCTTGGGACCAAGTGATCTACTGTACAAATATAAAATAAAATTACAAACACCAACCATGGGAGCCGCCCATATCTGTCTCCGCTCCACATGTCGTACAGCTCCCGTTCAAGCGGCATTTAGCTTTCTCATTGATAATGCTCCAGCGGTTAACCCCACTTTAGTGTGAAGCCCCCCTCTCCATCTTTATATAGTCATTCACGGAATAGCTCCTTGTTTATTCACTCGGACTCAGGCTTGGGCTAGGTAGGTATCTGCGAAGAATGAAGTTAGCGCTTTAAGCCCCTAGTTAGAATGAATTCTAGAAATAGGTGTCACTTCGTGTGCTCAAGTGTGAAACGAAAGCCGAGAAGAATTTAATATTTTAGTTATGGGAGTTTTAGATGAAAGCAAATCATTAGATGTCTGCCTTGAATTGCTAGTCTTTGAGGGCGGAAGCACTCTATCGTGTGTGGGGTCCTCGAGTGGTTTGCCAATATACTTTTCTTACAGGCCTTCATATTCTAGATATGTCATATCTGTAAGGTAGTAGTTCTGATAGAGGTTCCATGGAATTTGGTGACTCGTATTTAACACAATTATGACCTCGGTCGTTCATAGTTTCTACTTGGATAACTGGAATGTTTGTATAAGAATTGTTAGCGGGCGTACCTTTATGGCAGATGCTTTATCAATATGTATCGTTTGATTAATAGTATGAACCAAAAGTCTGTGAGTGCTATCACGTCATAAATAGTCATTTCGATTACAGATGAAGCTTTTAAAATCCAGGGGCCCGTAAGATATGACCTGACCCATTATAGTCAGCATCACAGAGTCAAAATTTCCTGCATCATCTTCCCGAAGGATAATTGAATAACGATTTCCACGTTTCCAGCGGCTAAACAATGATTGTTGTGACAAATACCCAGCAGACAGCCTGGATGAATAGTTATGACGGGAGAGAGCCCGATAAGCCATGAAATTTGTCAGACACACAAAAGTCGTCAGGCATATAAAAGGCTTGAGGGTGAATCAAGATCACGTATACTAGGCATACCTACGAAATATCCATATCGAAGTCGATTTCAGCATCACGGTATTCTTCATTTGTGAATATTAAAGCCCTCTACATGGTCATTCTCAGGTTGAAATCCCCCACATAGTATACCAAAAGGTGCCCTGATATTCATAAAGAATAGGGACTATAATTTTACAAGAATAGAAAATCAAAATCGTCAAATACTGGAGTCCCTCCTCCAAGATACGCCATGTGCACGATCGTGACAATTTATATCGCGAATAAGTGCTTACTGAGAGCCATAAAATCCTCAGAGATCCCAACAGGAGAAATACTTTACTTTACTGAAACAAGTCTGGAAACCATGAAGCTATATTGATTAATATTGATTGACCTTGGTCAGACTCCCATTCCATTTCGCTTTCGGCTTCGTCAGTGGGATCTTGTTCTACATGGGCACTATCTTCGGCATCGGCATCATCACAGGTGATAGGCGTTGGCAAGGCCCCTTGACCTGACCCTAAGCTTGAACTCAAAAAGGGATACGTGTACGTGGCTGCATCATCCCAGTCAAGGTTAAGCTCTGAGTGTATGCGGTCGGTCATGTAGACGCCCTGCTGGCTTCTTTCACATTTTGTGAGGTCGAGGACAACATCTTTCTTCGAGTAAGACGCTTTGGTGTAAAACTTGAGGGAGCGGTTGCCTGAAGAGTTGGAGGCGGTAAAGCTGTTACGGAGGCCATAGGCAACACTTTTGCCAAAACGTAGTGACTTGAGGCGGACCCTGAGTTCGCGAATGTTGCCGAGACGGATTATCGCGGTAAGAGCATGCACAATCGGGTGATCCGCTCCCATGATACCGTCATCGAAGAAGCAGGCGACCATCGAGCTGACATTCGACCCAAGTGTGATAGTGAGCTGCTCAAGTTTGATGTTTGTATGGGCCAGGGACCGAACAAGGTTTGCCCCCTCCTTCGTGATAGAGCTATTTGGATGGCCGGTATTGATTGAGATTGTGATCCTTTTGAGTAAATGTAGATATGCCCTAGCGATAGGCATAATGGGTGAAGGATACGTGGTGGGATTCCAGACTCTCGTAGTTAGGAAATGGTTCTTGCCGTAGAAGATATAGGAGGCTTCGTGATGGTAAAGTCGACAAGTCTGAAGGATGGCGAGTCTATTCTTGATGGGTATATCGACAGATATAATACCATCGTGAACTAGAAGCATGTCATAGATCATGACACGAACCTCAGGAGGCAACCTCCCGAATTGATCTTTGCGTTCTGGCATCATACCCACTGAAGATCTGCGGCCTTTCTGCAGGTCTTCTTTCCTCGGCGGGTGGACTATTGATGATAGTGAATGAATGGCGGGAGAGGATGGGCGGGATTTTATGACGGAGGAGACACGTGAATACGTGCGACCGTGTTGGCACTCACCCAAGATGGAAGGGGTAGACATTGATAGGGTTGCGCGGACGATGTTTTCCAAGCGCGGGCGACAGTTATTGTCGAAAGAGTGCCTCTTGAATGCGTGGGAGATAGTTCCATGTAGGCTGGGATTCGTTAGCGTGGTTGGTGAAGAGGAGTAAGGTTCGAAGAGTGGGATGGTTTCGAGGACGAAGCTTGTCTTATAGAGGGGGCTGTGCAACAAAATCGACTGGACGTTTAGGCTCGCTAAACGAGGCTTCAGATTTACAGGGCAGACTGACTCATAATGAACGCCCTAAGGTTAGGCTAGCGTTAAATGGTCGATTCCGGATGAATTGGCGCTACATGCTGATGTACTTGTGGAATAGGCAGTGAAAGTTACGTGTAAACTGTCCGTGCTCATTGGCGCGACGCCTCGGCCTTAGCCTCCCGACGTGGCAGCGTGCATTCGGATAACTTTATTATAAGATAACCATCTTCTTTTTTTCGACGTTTCATGTATGAAAAGCCATTCCATTTGTCTTGCTCCCCTTTTGCGAAGTGGCTAGTTCGGATTGGGGTAGCTGCGACTTTCTCCTGATGAAAGACAACTGGGTGCAACTATTGCCGCGCTGGTTCAAGTGAGTCAAAGATATAGTGGGGTGTAAGGGGGCTGATGCGATAGATAGAATATTAAAGAATTCCAGATATACGGTTTTCGGATCTTTGGAGCAGGGGAGATGGCAGCTGACTGTGAAAGGCCGCATAGATGATGCGTCGTCCGATGAAGAGATATGTAATCAGACTAAAAACCTTACAGGGCATACACACACACACGCACACACATATAATAGATGCTTACCTGAGACTCCTCTATAGAGCTAGAGTTAGATTAGATCGCTCTAATAGGCAGCACCGGTGAAATAAATGATTGTCCTAGGCAGCCTGGCCGTTGTGGGTGCTAATTTAACTATCGAGAGGTTTCCCGGCGTAACATGAGCATTCGAAAAACGGCTCTAATCTAGCATTGATTATCGACCCGGTAACACTAAGCCAACCGCATTTCTACGTAGCAAGGTTGACGGAAATCGGTTGAGGAAGTCTAGGTGGCGAGGTGTCGAGATGTTGAGTTTGAGTGCGCCCTTGTCCCCTTCGCGCTATGGATCAGACCGGAATTTTGATTGGCCGGGTTGCGGAGTCCAGTATGGGCGGCTGGATTAGGTTGCGACCCCATACTCGACCCCACACCTTAGACGACCCTAGTTCTCAAAATTCTCCATCATTCCACTACTCCGTGCATTGCGGAGGAATATACCCATGTTGCTCTGGGTGGTCTCGCTACCATGACGAGATATGACCGAGCCCCCTAATCCGACAACCCGGTTCGAGTTGATCGAGTGAGACTGCAGAACTTCCTTGCAAGCTCGCTCGGTACATGGCTTATCCTAACGACCAATACATTATTTAGGCTTTTAATTTTAGCATGCTTCAGGTATGGTGACGTTTCTAGGCCTTTCCCCGCGTTCCGTCGATCAGGTACAAAGCAGGTTCTCCGCACTCCGGAGAAATTCAAGTTCGGCGTAATGAGATTACCGAGATCAAAAAACATGCTGTGCAATGCCTTGTTGATTTGGTACCGTGAAACACTTAATTCCCTAGCCAATGCCTCTTTGTCTTCGTTCTTGTGCTTCGAGGTCCAATCAATCCCGCAGTTCCGTACCCAGACACCTCCGCCAGCCCGGCGTTCCGGTAGACACTGGTGATGTCCGCACATCTCCTTTTTTTCGCGCTGTTATCTCTCTTGTCGCTGTGCTCTGAAGCTGCTTCATCTTGTTGGCGCAATACGACATGTAGCGGTCCAGACCAACCCGCCTTCCCGGGCACTTGGCAATCGAACATATATGCTCCCTCCTCACGGACAGTCAAACCAAAATCTGTCCTATCTCCTCCTAATGGGAAATTTGTGTCTAGTTACCATTCTTCGGCAACCTTAACGGGAAATGGTTCTGCGTTGGTATTTGACTTTGGAATTGAGGTTGGGGGTATTGTGTCGCTAGCTTATTCCGCGTCTGGTGCCGGACAGCTTGGACTTGCGTTCACGGAAGCCAGCACCTGGATTGGAGAATGGTCGGACTCGTCAAATGGAGGATTCAAAGGCCCCGATGGCGCAATATACGGAAACATTGCTACGGCCGGTAAAGGAGCATATGTTATGCCAGACGAGAAATTACGTGGTGGCTTTAGATATTTGACAGTTTTTCTAATCACAACCAGCAACAGTAGCGTAACTCTCACCGATGTCAGTCTTGAGATTGGATTTCAACCTACCTGGTCGAATTTGCAAGCTTACCAAGGATATTTTCATTCAAATGACGAGCTTCTCAACAGAATATGGTATAGCGGGGCATATACTCTTCAGACCAATGCCGTGTCTGTGAATACAGGTCGCCAGGTCCCCTTCGTTAAAACCGGATGGGCCAATAACGGCACACTTGGACCAGGAGACACCATCATTGTGGACGGGGCCAAACGTGATCGAGCTGTGTGGCCAGGCGATATGGGTGTTGCTGTTCCGTCAACGTTTGTCAGCATTGGAGATCTGGACAGCGTTAAGAATGCGTTACAAACCATGTATGACCATCAGGTATGCCTTCAGAGCTCTTCCAATTCATGTTGCGTTTAGGAACACTCCTGATCATGTGTCTAGAATTCGGATGGCTCATTTCCAGAAGCTGGGCCGCCATTGTTGCAACAGGGCAGTGACAGTAAGTAGTTTGCTACGCTTGAATGGATTTCACTCATCGCCTATTTTCAGCTTATCACATGTGGTCTATGATTGGCACATATAACTACCTACTTTACACCGACGATACCAGTTTCCTTCGGCAAAACTGGGCCAAGTATCTTAAGGCCATGGCTTATATATACGGAAAAGTTGGCAGCAGTGGTCTGTTAAATGTGACTGGCACTCGGTAATATTCTATAAGCAAACGTAATAAGGCACGGCTAATTTGAAAACCAGAGATTGGGCTAGGTGGGCCACTGGTTTCAACAACAGCGAAGCAAACATGATGTAAGTTATTACATATTTATGTTAAGAAGGATATACAGTGCTAACACTTCTCAGTCTTTACCGTACGCTTATTACTGGTGCAAATCTTGCCATATGGGTCAATGACACCACGGGCCTGAACGCCACCTATCAATCCCATGCTGTGGCTCTGCAGACAGCTATTAACACGTATTGCTGGGATAATACATACGGTGCCTTTAAAGACAATGCCACAGCTACTACGCTGCATCCTCAAGACGCAAATAGCATGGCTGTTCTCTTCAGTGTTGTCCCCTCCTCCCGCGCAGAAAATGTCTCCTCGAGGCTCACTGAGAACTGGTCTCCGATAGGTGCCGTTGCACCAGAGCTTCCGGAGAATATATCTCCTTTTATCTCGTCTTTCGAAATTCAGGCTCACCTAAGTATTGGACAGACTGCTCGTGCACTGGATCTTATCCGCCGTAGTTGGGGTTGGTATATTAACCATCCCAACGGGACAGGCTCCACTGTTATCGAAGGTTACCTCGTAAACGGCACCTTCGGCTATCGGTCTAGTCGAGGGTATTCCTACGATGCTAGCTACGTCAGCCATGCGCACGGATGGAGTAGCGGGCCTACTAGTGCATTGACAGAGTATATCTTGGGCCTTAGTGTTACCTCTCCAGCTGGCAAGACATGGAACTTGGCCCCGCAGTTTGGCGACTTAAAAAGTGTTCAAGGTGGATTTACGACAAGCTTAGGGAAATATAGGGCTGAATGGAATTTGGTCGGCGGAGGCTACACACTGGAGTTCTCAACACCAAAAGCTACTAGCGGAAGCGTGACTTTACCTTGTTTGAAGAAGGGTGTGTTACCTTATGTGGTGTTGAACGGAAAGAGTGTCGGGAAAGGGGCGAGTGGGAGGGGCATGGCAAAGTTAGAGGGGGATACCGCGACATTATCCCTTCCCGGGGGAGATTATACCATTGCCGTTAGGTAGAGGATAAGGCTTGCTAATAAGACACTTTCTTGAATTACAGGTTCACGTTGTCTTTCATGCTGTCATGGCTAGACACTAGAACGCTACGCAACTTTAGAAAGTACCTCAAGAAAGCGAGCCAAATTTTCATATGCTTTCTTCATGTCTGGTATTTTAATGGCTTTTAGCTAAAGCTTCAAAATAACCAAAGCCTTCTAATAGTCGCATGGATGCACAAGACCCATTCGTGAAACGTTTCCGAATTGTAAGCGCAGACTGCGGTTGGAACAGGGCTTACTCAAAGCTTTCTGCGCTTTAGGGGGTTTTTCGTTCGAGGGGACAAGCCATTCATGGTATGTTTGCGTTTTTCATCATTCACAGCGCTTGCCTTGTTGCTGGGATAATTTCCCCAACCGTCCTCATCGCCGCTATCTCTTTTCAACTTGAAACAAACTTCTCCAAGTGTGCTTTTCACCGGCTTTCCTTCTGTATTACCTGCGCCTGTAAGCCGAATACCGGGACTTTGTCTCCGTTCCCCTGGTTAGTTCCGATTATGTCAACTGTGACTGAGCCCCCGGAATCCTGAAGTACATCTTCCCCAGTCTCGTCCTGACTGTCCTCGTAACTCTCATCACTCCAGATCTGTTGCATAGCCCATTCGAAGTAGCTAGTTCCTGAATCTTCCATTTGGTTCTGAACCTCTCCGTTATTGCTTGCATTTTATTTACACTCCTTTGGCATTTCTGTACCTCGTTGCCTACCAGGTAATATCACAGGAGAAGCCGTGGCAGTGCTGGCGGACTGCATTGGGTTAGTTCTAAGAGCGAGTTGGCCGGGTCCATTGTGAATTTGCTGCGATTGAGTAGCAGGATGATATGAATAAGGACGGAGTGGACCATGATCCATCGAGAAAGAATTTTGGGATGGAGCTACTGGATAGGAAGAAATAGTTACGGGATGAAAACTTGGAAGAGGGTAAGGAGCGGAAGGAGGAGGAGCATGAGAAAGATACGTGTGGCGCGAAGCAGCATTCATGGAGTTTCTGGCTTGAGTAAAAGTAGGAGGTATATTTGTAGGATAGTTAATTCTCGGGTTCGTAGTAGGCGTTGCCTGTAGAGCTGTCCGTCCTGTTCCATAGGTCTGAGCATCTGGTAGGCGAGAAAGTTGGTGCATACCAGTTACTGTAGATCTATTGTTCCGAGAAATATACGAAGGGTAGTATGGGTGTGCAGGACGCGTTGCAAAACCAACCGATATGTTCCTGTTGGATGGCAGAATTCGAGATGTAGAGACAAGGCCTGCTGTTGCAGAACTGACCGCTTGTTGTGGTTGAGCATTTTGATGACCAGTTGAATTAATGATACGAATCAACCGCGACTTGTTAGAGGATATGTTCAATAGAGTAGTGAATAACTCATCTCGAACTAAATTGGCTGTGTTTCCGGTAGTAATATTATTAGCCGAAAAAGGAAGAGTATAGTCGACAAGCCGGTTTAGAAGCTCATGTTGTCGCTGCTCGTTAGTACGGAGCGCACGCTGAATCTCTTCAAATTGGCGTCGGATATTAAAGAAGTTTTCCGTGGTAGCGTTGTGATGAAATAGTATTGATGCAACAGGTGCTGTTTTGCGCTTTGAACGCTGACAAAAACAGACGCTGCGTGGCCCATGAACCCGCGAACAACCACCAGTACTGGAGTGTTCATCGCTCTTCCTGTTCGCCTGCAGCTCTCTTTCTGAGCATCAAGAAAGCATATGGAGTTTATCTAATATCTCGATTTCGGGCTTGACTTTGAGGGTGCCTCTGCTGGACAAGACATATTATGCGTATCTCTTTACGTCCTCCCGCCTTGGATCTTGAAGGAAAATGACTTAGGAAAACCGGTCGGCGGCAAATACAACCATGCTTGGCTCTTCCTTCACCTTGTCCTCTTTCTGGGTCTCCGCACTGAGTAAGTGCCTTCTTGTTCTTTCACGTAATTTATTTGATGGTTGATGGTTTTTAAGTGGTCATATTGAGTTGCCGTAGTTTGCCCTTAGCTGATGCCGTTGCATTAATTTCTAAGGAAGGAATGGACTTTGACTTAGAGCACCAAGAGAGAAAGCGGCGTTGTTACGGAAGATAGTACGTGAACTAGATTGACGCGAATGGAAATAGCGATCATTGAGGTGATAGATTTTGGGGGACAGCTCTGTAGGATAGCACTACATGAATGAGATATGTCGTAATTTCGTATAGCGCAACTCGTGCAGTAGCCCCTTTGGCCCCGTCGACTGTTGTACTCCTTGCCGGGGGATTGAACATGCGTTGAAACAGGTAGTAGACAATCATATCATTACTGAAGTTTGGGTATATGTGTAGGATATGAAAATTATTACCCTACGCTTTCACTGATTGAGATAATTGCTTAATTTATTTCAGGATGCAGAGCATTCAACATTTATGATGGCAATGTTATGCTCACTCTCCATTGATTCCTCCGCTTCCAGCCTGTTCACCCTTCCCATCTTTCTCGTCTGCGAGGAATCCTAGTTGCGCCTTCAGCCCTTCTTTTCCAACTTTCATCGCCTGTTGCAGCTCCATCTCTTCCTGTCGTAGCCTACCTTTTCCAAAATCGAGGTTACGCTGCTGGCGGCGTTTCTCTTCATGCACTCTCTTCTCGCGCTCCGCGAGGGCTTTCTCTCGCCTTTCTCTCTCGGCACGCTTTTTCTCTAACTCCAATTCTTCTTCCGCTGAAAGCGAGGAACCCTCAGGGGCAGGTGGGAGGGTTGATATATAGGTCTCAACAAGCGGATCACGAGTCGAGGCTGGTAGTGAGATAAACCGAATATCCGTGAGCAACTCAGAAGGGAGGGCAGCAAGCGAGGTTGAACGATTGAGAACCGAAAGCGGCAACGATTTCAGCAAAGCGGAAAGGTCTGACTTCAAGGTACTCTGAGGCAATTTGAGTCGATTGATGTGCTCTCGATAACACCTTTCTCTCTCTTTATCCGAAAGCTTCATATCTTTCATCTCCGGCTCCTTTTTGTATTTGCGGCGAAACTCTGGCCAGTATAGCTTCGGGGTGGCATGCTTCTGTAAAATTGCCAAATACGGAATTTTTGGATCTCTCTTCTCTTGTTTTTCGCGCTGTTCTTTTAACACCTGAATCTTATCCCGGGCCCATTCACTCCAGCACTCTTTCCGCGACTTCATGTTTGGAAGAACAGTGTAGCGGTCGTCATCAATGATGTAGCCATCTTCAATGACTTTTTCCCAGGTGGAGTATGGGTTTATATGGCAATCATCCAGAAGGTCTCTGAACAGAGCTTTTGAGTCATCTTCAGTTAAAGGAAGGCCTTCGGCGCCCGGTTCCCAATCTTCGTCATCAGGGTTGTCGTATTCGCCAGGGTCGAGGCCGTGGTCTTGGCCCATAGCCGCTAATTGGTACGCTATATCATCCTCATTGAATTCAACAGGTTGGTCATTCGCGGGCTCTTCTGTGCGTTGTCGTTTGGATGCGCTCCCTTCATCCGCTCCCTCATCGTCGGTAACCTCAACCTCCTCGTATTCACTTGAGTCATCATCCCCTTCTTCATGTGGATGTTTTGTGGAGCTCCTTGTATCTGCTCCAACGAACGCCTTTTCATCTGGCTCTCCCATGTCTTCATCCTCGTCTTCGCTAGGCTCTCCCCGCTCTCTCCTTTCTTTCTTTCCCCGCTCAATCCGATCGAATTCCACCACACCCTTCATGACCTCAGCAGGAAACTTCCAAAAGCTCTCGTTCGTCTCTGTGTTGTACACGAATCGTCTGCCCAGTTTGGTTTTGACCAGAACCCACGGCTTACATCCTGGTATGTTGTACCGATGTTTAGGTTTATCTTCAAGCTCACGTCTGTGGCGATCCTGAATACCATGGCTACCTCGGAAACCACCCCGTCCGCGGTTCTGACCACCATGGAAATTCTGGTGCTGGTGGTTATTGAGGTTCCCGCCGTAAGACCCGCCCATAGGTGCGCCTGCGAAGCGAGGAGTCTGATACGGCATTGTAGCTGTAAATTGTTGGGGAGAGAATTGTAGTTGGGCAACTGGTCGAACGTATGTGGATTGCTTTGTTTCGCGGTTGTAATAGTATGAGTGTCCTATTATCTATGGTTAGCTGCCTGTATACATGCTAAAATTAAGTCTGGTGGATCAAATAATACCTATAGGCGCTTTGTGTTCTATCCACCCGGGTGGCAAGGGCGGAAGCCCAGGTGGAGGCTTTGGAGGCAGATGCGCAGGTCCTAGCATGTTGGAGAGTGAAATAATCTAACGGCGTGGTGGTTTTTGGTGAAACCGATGCGATGCTAGTGGACTGGATCTTGAGCCTCATTGACGTTGCTCAGAAAATCATCGGGCTTGGCGCGGCGGTTCGCCGACGCGTATGAGCTTGTGCCTGGAGCTCTCCGTCAACCATCGATCCTACAGCTGTTTACGCAGTCTCTTGCTTTGCAATCCTTCCTTCTGCCCTTCCATTACCCTCTTCAACCGTTGTCGCGTATCTTAAGCCCAAAATGTCAAGAAGATATGACTCAAGAGTGAGACCCAGTCAGCCGTTCAATTTCGAAGCAAGCCCTGCTAACAACTGGGCTTTAAGACAACCATCTTCTCTCCAGAAGGCCGTTTGTACCAAGTCGAATATGCTTTAGAAGCCATCTCGCATGCTGGTACAGCATTAGGCATCCTAGCACAAGATGGAATCGTTCTCGCTGCGGAAAGGAAAGTCACCAGCAAGCTGCTCGAGCAAGATACCTCTGCAGAGAAACTGTATATTCTAAACGAGTGCGTTGTCACATTGCTTCGAGTTTGTTGCTGAGCTGCGTTATTGATATTAAAATTATAGCAACATGATTTGCGCCGTGGCCGGTATGACTGCCGATGCCAACATCCTGATCAACTATGCTCGCCAAGCCGCCCAGCGCTACCTTCTCACTTACAATGAAGACATTCCGTGCGAACAGCTTGTGCGCCGTCTGTGCGATCTGAAGCAAGGCTATACTCAGCACGGCGGTCTTCGACCCTTCGGCGTCTCGTTCATCTATGCTGGTTATGATCCCCAGCGCCAATTTCAGCTCTATCAGAGCAATCCCAGTGGGAACTATGGTGGGTGGAAAGCAACGAGTGTGGGAGCGAACAACGCAAGCGCGCAGAGTTTGTTGAAGCAGGATTATAAGGAGGAGTGTGATCTAAAAGAGGCCTGCGGATTGGCTGTTAAGGTGCTGAGCAAGACGATGGATTCAACGAAGCTGAGCAGCGAAAAGAGTGAGTTCTCGCACGCCCATAAAATTGAGCCTTTGACAATCGCTAACATTTAGTACAGTTGAGTTTGCAACTGTTGGCAGGACGAAGACGGGAAAGATCTACCACCATTTGTGGGGAGCGGACGAGATTGATGCTTTGTTGAAAGAACACGGCTTAGCGAAGGCAGAAGACTCGGAGATGACTGAAGGTACCTAGTCTAGTTTGCAGAATAGAGCGGGGAATCGGCAAAACTCTTCGTATCTCACTTCATAGACTTGGGCCTGTAATATACCACTTCAGGTGAGATGAAATGGCTTTCTGTCTTGAAACCCCCCAGTTTGGGCACTAACTTCGGCTTCATGAATTGCATGCATCATTCTTTGTCTTGTCACTTTATCCTTTCCATTCTTCTTAACGTCCAATGCTGCCGATCCGTCTATTCCCTCGCAGTACTCGTTCCTTCCTTGCTTACCGGATGAATTCTAAATATGAATTCGACTCGAGCTATATCCGTGAATTTAGGCTACTATAACTGGACGCTCTCGAGGCTACTGGACGAAATTAACCACACTGTTCCTCCCGATCGACATACGACCAAATACCGATCACATTCTCTCTGGGTTGGCGCTAATCAGCAGGCCCGTGAAGCTCGAGAAAGACTGCAATATTACGACCAACGGTGACTCCAAGGCGGTTTATTACCGAAATCAAATACAAACGTTACTTCTGAGATCAGCCAGCAATTACGGCGTCCAGCAAACACAACAGCCAACTCGACTTCCGCATCGTATCATTGCTAGAGCGACAGGGAGCCCCCTCGGCGCACGTAAGCCATCTGTGGACACACCCATTTCCAACTCATCCTTCTACCCGTTTCCCAGCGTTAGCGATGTTTCCTCACTCTATACTCTGCTCTCATTGCAGCCTTCGCCTCTAAAATATTTTCCTCCGCGATCCTCTCACAGCGATCAATCTACCCTCCGTAGCACAATCAGGCCCCAAACACTTCCTAGTGTCCTTCCATTGCACATTATAGATATGGCCGTCTCCATCCATCATCAAACCCGCGGATCCTCGCAGCCTAATTAGCGTTTATGTCTCTGCTGCTTTCGGACTCGAGGCGCGTTTGAGCCTATCTTGGAAGAAGCGGGCGGGGTCTGTCACACTTGCGAAGGGAAAAAAGTGTTAGAGATTACTTCTGTGATTTTGATTGATGGTGCTTGATTGGTAAGTGCGGAAAAGGCGCGCTTGGCAATCTCTGCGATGTTGGTTGTTCTGTCCTGGTCGGCGAGTTCCTCGCTCAACTTTTTGACCTCTTTTCCTCGAAAATACATTGTTTGGTGGTAACGCTGCGCTGTCGCATGCTACTCTCAAGCTAGTGATGCTGAAGATCTTGTCTAGTGTCATTTTTAAGTGTCAAACGTTCCAAGTTTCACAAAGAACTCTTTCGTAGCCACGTCATTAAGTCTCATACAGGTGCGCAAAGCTACAAATCAGCTTGCACATAGAACTTTGGTTTCGGATTTCTTATTCCCTTACGGTGTTGTCCGGAAACTCCACCCTCAAATATCAAGATAGTAGTACCTAGGACTTCGGGGGCCGGATATTAACATTGGTGTCCTTTGATTTGCGTCCTAGGCGGAATAAGGAACCTTTTACCTCTTAGTTGGCGGCTTGGTTTGCACGCCGTTAATCCGTTGAATACTCCAGTCCGATTCGATTTCAATTTTTGACCACAGGAAAGCCCGTAGTACTTGCACCACGTAGTCAAATTACTCACCCCAACCCAAAAAAGATAGTACAAGATCCTCTCGAATGAACATACAACATCGTGCCATTCACACCCACTGTTGTATACGTAGTATTCTGTATCAGCAAAACTGCTCGAATCCCTGTTAAAAGTTAATCCGGAGACTAGACCTCGACGATCACCGAGGCATCCAAGAAACGGAAACATGCGTTGGGCCTTATGGAGACTCGCTGGCAAGTTATCTGAGTCATTCGAAAAAGACGGCTTCCAAGGGCTATTAGCCACGAAAAGGATTTGTGTGAGAAAGGCTCACCGACGGAACTATGATGCAAAGGACCGTCAGTATAGTGAGAGGATGGCAGGGCGGAAACTCGAGCGGTATCACAGTTAGGGATTAGGCCATGGTACAAAGAGTAAGTAGCGAAGGTGCTCTAACGAATAAGAATCATCCAAAAGAGCGGATAGCGGCTGATAGGAAGAAATACAGGTGTTTCAAGTGTTCGGCCAAGTCTCAACAGCAAAATCATAGTAACTGCATCGGTGCCCCAGAACGTCTGTGGGGGTGAGAGTTCTGATGATGCGAATGGCCTGAATAATGCGCACGTGAGCACGAAAACTTGAACAGTCAACGATAGTATGTTGATCCTATTGCTTCATATGAGTGGATTAAACTAAAGATACAGCCCGTTTCTATTTATGGAAGTCTATTAGAGCATAATAACAACACTGAAACGTACATGACGTTATCAAATAATATTTTGATAACAAAAGTCCTGAGTATGCTTGTTACGCTAAGCTACAATTCACGAAGCGAATCTGAATTGCCCAGTCTTCATTGACACCTTCGACTCAAAACCAACGACACTTTTAGGGCTTCGCGACGCGATAATTATTAAGCAGAAGCCGTGAAGTACTAAGTTCAGAGACCTCCATGCTGATCCATCATCCCGAAGAAGTTGTTGTAGGGTCGATTGGTACCCGGGGGAGCGTTTTTTTAGAAAAGCTGGGAAATGCCTATGCTCGCTAGCCTATAGTTGGCAACACGTTCAAAGGCTCCATTGGGAATACCGAAATGGGTATAAATCTGTCATATTTGGGCAGATACCTCGGCCGTCCTACTACTAATTCGACTAAAACCGTGTATCGAACCGTTCTTTGTCCGCTGTACTCTATTCGCACGTGAGTTTCTTAGAACTAGTACTAGACGGAACGAAGATTGGTAATGCGAATATTTTACTTACAGATGATACCGGTGTCACGGTATCCAATTGCTTCTCAGCAAAAATTAGGCGTGCCGGGTTGCCTTATCGTTTACTATGCAGCCATGCCTGGGGATCTGTAGTTCTCGCCAGCGAAGTCGGTAATTTGCCTGCAAACCAGCCAATAACACAACTACACGATTGCATAATCTTCCGTTGTCATGCTTCGGGTCACAGAATCGCTTTGTGTCGCCCTCACCTCTTTCATAACTCAACCCCCACAGTTCATGATGTCGAACCATTTAATATCGCCATGTGGAAGCCAGCGACTCGGAACTCTGATAGACGGTAGAGCTCAACGAGGCTAGGATATGGTGTGTGTTTGTATGCTCACGTAGAATTGGTAACATGACAGCTTGCCCCGCGACCTCGCCGACGATGCTGTCCTGTCGTGTTTATTGAGAAAACCTGGGTCATCCAACTTTTTCGTGCACTCTTTTCTTTCGCTATCCCTTTTGCTACGGGACAATTAACTTATTATCACTAACACGCCTTCTCAAAGTCCCAAGAATCTTTAATCGACCTCATTCAATATGCCCGCCCTTGATAGTAGCCGTCGCTATCGCCCCGCCGAGATTCTCAATCAGCACCAGAAGTCCAGGACATCGAAATGCCCAGAGCTGTCGCGACAAATGGTGATTGAAGTAAAGGAGCCCAATGGCGCTCTTTCTACTCCAACTACCGTCACAGTGATAAGCCAATCCATCAAAGTGCCTCCCATAGTAACGACTAAACCCGCCCGGGTTGACCAAAGAACTTCCAAGCACCGTAGACGAACTTCAAAGTCTCACAGCATGTCCTCCGACGATTCCCTCAGCGAAGATTTAGCATCGCCGCTGTCCCCCTTATCCCCTAGATCTCCTCGGTCTCCTCGGTCCCCAAGATCCCCTAAGGCGATAGAGGCTTCCCCTGATAGCAAGCAAATTCAAGGACAGGTATGTGAGATCTCATTGCGCGCCTTCACATCACTTAGAGCACCGTTAACTCAGTCTAGAGAAAAAGAAGAAAATCTATCAGTGGCCTTCATGACAAGCGAGACTGGATGATGAAAGGAACTGCCTCTTTGATACGCACATTTACCTCAGCTGAGCTTGAACCTTCCTCGACACCGGTTTCCTCTAAGGGAGGGTTTGAGTTGTTGTGTACATATAACTGGGTCTCTTCGAAGATACCGACAGTATATATACCAGGCATGCTGCCCGAACTGTGCTTCCAGAAGTTACAGCTACTCTGACTAACACTATACCTAGGAGCTCCCCCGGTGTGGACGCCAGTGAAGCTACCTACTACTCTGGTGAAGGATCCGCGAATCAATTTTATTGACCAAGACGCCCTCCACGACCCGACATATCCCTTTGAACCTCTTTTTGAAGCTGCCTCCCTTATGAATCCAGGCGTCCGCTTCAACGATGTTGACCTTGTTGCTAACCGAAATAGCCTTCGTAAGCTATTAAACTTCGCTATGGGCCGAGCACGTGAAAGCTTCCGTATGGACTTGCACGTAGTTAAGAATACACTATTTATAACGAGAAGAGAGAAAAGCGCTTGCGAATTTATCTACGGACACCAGACGTCTGGCTTTGGGCATAGTTTTGGGCGCGCCTTTACAAAACCGCCGTCTGGACTTGAAGATAGTAGCAGTCACCACCGTGCCATTCGGTACTCCCTCGGTGGCCTAAACTGCGTTGTTCGTTTCGAAGTTGATGCATGTTGTGAGGAGGGCAATCCGGCAGCAACGGATAACGGATCCATTGACGTTATTTCTCGGAGAAATAGTGATAGCTCCCTGGTTGATTCTTTTGAAAAGCTCTCCGTAGCTGAGGCAGAACCGAAGCCACCAAAATGTCACTACACCAAAATTATTCGCCGTGGTCATGTTGTACCATCGTCAACAATGGCTGAAATCAAAGCGCGCGGCGGCAGAATTCGACTTAGCGAGCTATTGCCACAACTCTGGTTCGGCCGCACACCAAATCTCCTCGTGGGGGCCCATGAAAACGGCACTTTCAAAAGAGTCGACCGTACTAATGCTGAAGCACGCTTTCCAGATTGGGAAACCAAAAATCAGAAAGAATTGCGCAAGCTAGCCCGCCTAATTGAAAACCTACGCAACCTTACCATGAAGACGAGCGAGAAAGCTTGCGTTGTAGTCTGCAATCATAACGTCAAGCCGCTAAGTCTTAAGGTTTTCACTCCGGTGGCAAAGAAAGCAGTATTGCCTGATAGGCTTATTAACCAGTTCTGGAATGAAAGTACTGGAGCGTGACTATCTGGGGTGCCCGCACGTTTGAGAAATACTTATGCAATGATGTCATGTTATTCGACCCTTCCGCTTATGATGGTTCCTTTTCTGTTATACGCGGCGGCTCCACTTCCACCTCTTCTTCTATATTTTTGATAGCGTCACGGAGCTGATTTGCGGGACGATTATACATCCTAAAAGTTTTACATTTTCCCTTATCTATTGTATATTCTCTGGCCGTACCCTTGCCTTGGAAGCTGGGCACTGTAACAGGCCATCTCGTTACGATTGATGGATTTGCATGGGTGGTGTCGTTCTGGTTTTGCCAGGGGGAATTATATATAGACTCATGGTGATCTAGTATATAGATGATGAATGAGATATTGCTTCCCTAGCATATAATTTTACGATTAGAACGGCTATACACGTATAGAAGCTAGTTGAAATATCCTTGGAGAAGCGTCTGCCACTCTGCGACCGGTTTGGTGGCCGGGCGGCTTGGAAATTGTACATTTCGCCCAGTGACCGAAGAAGGTGGGGGTTAGAATGTAGTAAAACCACTGAACCCCGGATAATAGACTTTTACGTGAGATTGCCGAAGTCAAGGTACTTAGTAAAATATTTTGTATTGTGATTTGGAAAAATACAAATACGGTGGGCGCTATGGAGGTAATTTTAGTTAGCAGCATGCTATTAAGCCAGGTATTCCTGGAAGAATTGACTGTCAGCGTAGCTATTAAGACACTAGCAATTATGGAAGAGGCGCACTCACATAATAGATGTTCCAATTTGCAATATAAGCTCAAAGCTAAGTTTTAAAACCGAAAATAACCTCTATATCAAGTACAACACTCGAACATTGAACAGTTCGTAGATCCTCGCCATAAAAGTTGGGAGCATTTTACAGAGTCCACTGCCTCAAGGGCCTAGACTGCTGATAAAGAGAGCTAGAGGGGCTTTGAGATGAATGAAGTGAATAAAAATAAGAGTAGAAAGCGTGACTGAATAGCAATCGGAGTAGAAGATGAATAAAATGTTGAAGGATATAGGAAAAGAGAGAGCGCAAGCTTAAAATTCCAGAGCTGACAATAAATGCCCTGCTTTGTTAGTAGCTATGGATGCCGGCTGTCGGAACGACGGTGACGCGCTGTGTTAATCTTAGAAGGGTCATGCGGTCTACCTTACGAAGATGCTGTGCGTCTATTTGTAACTTTATATGGCCTAGGCTGCCATATGGGGTTGACAAAATCAACTGGGCGGGCTGCTCTACAATAGAGCAAAAGGAAGTAAACACATAGGACTTCTCCGATTAGATCTAAGGCCTCGCTGATCTAGATTCCTTAATAACACTTGCGAAACTGGTGAAGACTTTGTTGCCGCGACATATATTTTGCTTCGGCCGCTTCATACGTACTTCTGCCCCGGATGAACCAAGGCACATATGTTCGTTGCAATTGAGACACAGTTTAATGAAACAATTGCTTAGTTGGAATATTTTACACTGTCCTTGTGAGTTTTTGCACCTTCAATTATGGCCGCAGCAATGATTCCGCGCACGGCATTGTAATTTTCAAAGAACTAGCCTAGCCATTAGCATGGCATCATATCTGGTACAGATTCATTGCACCTGGGATACTGCTACACTACTAGAAGAGGTCCCTCCACTAACGAGCATATCGAAGCCTTGGCGATACAAAATGCCAAAGTTAGAACGACTCTTATTTTTTCTGAAGATCCGTGGCTGAACTAGCATGTTCGTGTCTATCGAAGGCGTGGAAGTATCCAATCAGATTTCCGGCATTGCTTGCGGTCGAAGGAAGCTGTGCGAGTTCGGACGCTGTCAACCCCAACACCAAACCCTTTCCGCTTCTGGAAATCGGTCAAGTGGGGCACGCTGGACTGGTGAACGCGAGGGTATACATGAGTCGTAGGCTTCTGTATTTACATCCTCTGGCGCGGGCGCGGAAGAAAAATGGAGCCGTTTACTTTCTGAAGAGACAAGTAGTATGGCGGGACTGATCGTGTAAAAGGGTTGCAGTACCTTCAATGTCATATGAAAATGTGACAAGCAGCCTTGGAAGATATATTGAAGCAAAACTCGGGCAATTTTGAGAAGTAGGTACAGTACATACGGGGTGCCTCTGCAGCTGGGCGTTTGTGGGGCGCGCTTCCAGTTTAACCTCATCCAATCCCAGCACGTGCATGCATGGACAGCGAAGCCCTGCCATGCTGGCACGTCAAACGACAAGAATCCATCAGATTCTCACGGCGATCCTGTTGATAACAATTCAAACACCAACTAACATGCCGGTCTGCGAAACCTGCCGGCGTATGTTTACGGCACAGCGCAAAGCGCACTGTGTCGACCTCCGAAAGTTCATCAACTGCAGCAAGAAATGCGATCTCTGTGCCCTGTTTCTGCGCGCATTTGAGGATGCAGGCCATAAGGAAATGATCCTCAAGCACATTAGCGAAGGCAAGGCCTCGCCGACCCGCATCAATTTCTCCAAGGTCCCTCCAGGATACCCAGAGGCGTACACGTATATCGAGGCCGAGTGTGACCTATCGTCGTCGAAGAAAGCGCAAAGACTCAAGCAAGCCGCGAAGATCGTCCTGTGCTCAAATGAAAGTATGTAACTCGGTCGCCATTAGTGAGGACTGCCAGGTGCGGATCTGCGATAGTTCATTACTGAGCTTGCCCGTTTGGGAACTTTGGTATTATACGGCTCCGTGTCAGCTAACGCGAGTCAAACAGATGCTCTAATCGGCAGGCAGTTATGGCTAGATGGCTCAATAGACAGTACTTTTCCCAACGTCAAAAGCTGGCTGGACGTCTGTGTCTCTGAACACGCCGAGTGCTCGCTGTCACTCGATACGCCTTTGCCAAGGTTGCCAAAACGAATCATCGACGTTGGCAACGACTCCAAAGGTCCACGTCTACGCAAATCCGATAATCTGTCGGGCCTTTACGCAACTCTAAGCCATAGGTGGGGTGAAAGCTCTCCGTTGACGACTACGAAGGCTACACTTAAGGATCGTCTCCATGGAATTCCATTGTCTTCCCTTCCTCGAACGTTCCAGGATGCGGTCCTCATAACCAGACGACTTGGGCTCCAATATCTCTGGATTGATTCGCTGTGCATAATTCAAGATGATACTATCGATTGGGAGATTGAGTCTGTGAAGATGGCCTCAATTTATCAAGGCGCTCACTTCACTATCGCAGCTGCGGCTGCACAGGATGGCCACGGAGGATGTTTGTTCCCTCGCAAACCAGCCTTAAAGCTTGAACTCGAAAGTTCGAGATCTCCTCAGCGATCAGCCAAACCAGGAGCTGATCCTCCTGTTGTTTATCTAAGAATCCAAGCGTCTGAAGATCGATCAATCGCCCAATCTTCGCTGGGTCGGCGAGGATGGGCTCTGCAGGAATCCCTTCTATCCCGGAGAACCATCTACTTTGCCCAGGACCAGATCTTTTGGCAGTGCGCCAGAAGGACCGTTTCCGAAGATGGTACTCTGGATCTGCAGTTCCGTACAGCGAAGGAGTTGTGGAAGTTTAAATCACAGAACAGGAGGAGGAACTCGAGTGATCCAAGTGTTCAAATCAGTCTTCGCAACATTTGGTGGAAGCTTGTAGAAGACTACTCGTCACGCCAGTTATCGCGAAAGACGGATAAGCTCGCTGCATTAGCGGGAATAACAACATTTTTCCATGAAAGATCCACTGGTGCTCCTCTTGCAGGGTTATGGGTCCAGGACTTGCATTTTGGCCTTCTCTGGACAGCTAAACAATCAGTATCAGAAGCCCTGGATGCTCAAGACAAGCTACAACCAGAGCATCTACATGGCATTCCATCCTGGTCCTGGCTGTCCATAGATGGCCCAGTACAGGCGCCTAAAGATGAGCTCCAGCAGGCTGAAAACAAACTTGAAATCATCAGCCAGGCTGTCTCGTGGTCAGGCCAATGGCTGAGCTCCCGCATTACGCATGCTGACATTAAAGTGCGCGGGCTTTTAACGTTAGCAACGCTGATGTGGCAAGAGGAGAGCCCGACACAGATTTTGACTCCTCTTACCTGGTACCGCGGAACGTCGCACGGCGTACGATGCAATCGTTACGGAATCCTAAACGGTTCTTCGCACTGGGAACCCATTGGGGTTTGTTCCTTGAGTACACGTGTTCCACGGACTCAGCCGGCGGGCCTTGGGAAAACATCCAAACTGTTGACGCGGAATGTGTGGTGCCTACGCATCTCAACGGACGAGCAAAAAGACCCCAATTCGAAAGAGGCAATAAGACAGAATGTTTTGTTACTGGAAGGCAAAGAAAAACATAAATTAAGAGATGATTGGGTGAACTGTAACAAAGCGCTTCTGGCAGAATGTGCTGGCTATAACAATGGCTTGGTTGATGTGGATTTTCTCATGCAGCGTGGGGCTCCGAGCTCATTTGTGGACTTTGAAGAGGCTGAGTTTGACATGGGCGAGTTTACACGAATCGGAGTGGGCGAGATTAGAGGGCCCTGGGGTAGAACAAATTCACCGAAGGGAAGAGCGTACACGAGCGGGATGAAAACTCTTACCTTGTTGTAGAATTTGGGTGGATCTTCTTTCAGTCACATGAGCGCGCTGAGCTGTGCGTTGCCTGTGCTCAGCGGCTCGGTAATATCCGGAGTTGGGAGTTGGGAGTTATGAGCTAACGCAACTGTTGCATACATGCAGTGCAGACCTCGGGCTGAAATAATGGTTGTGCATATCCCGTCAATTGATGAGCGAGGCCTCACGGATCCATCACCAACCCGAAACTCCACCAAAGGGCGCAAATGCTTGTTAAGTAGTTACTGTAAATCAAAACCTCCTATCAAGGCCGCCGATGAGAGGGATACGCATTCGATTCGGTTTAGCATTTTTGGTTCGACCATAAAATATCGACTGAGGATTTTCACAGCCGCATATTACGCACCCAATTGGAAATTTGTCCAACGGTTGGGGACGAAAAGGCAAATTCGATATCTTATCGTTGGACTTTGTCACTCTATGAGGCTTGCGAAGCTTTCTGCAATCGTCTTCCAGTCGTCGGGATAAGAGGTTGCCCATTTCTGAACTTCCTTGATCTCCGCAAGGTCGTCTTGCATGTGTTGGGTGGAGGTTGTTCCATTGAGAACAACAATTCCCAAATTCATCACAAGGCTATACAAGGCCGAAGCACTGGAGACTTTGGCGGCATTTGCGAGTTTTTCAATGGCCTCAGATGCTAAAAGGCGCGGATTTCCAGTCAATGTCCAGAACGACTGGTACATGATACCTCTTTCTACGCAAAACTTCCTGAGTTGAACATCGTAGTATGTTGAAGGATAGAACCTGTTCTGGACCACTGAGGGTTTTACGGATGAGCGTTCATATAACTCTTCTAGTATCCCCAAAGAGACATTGGAGATTCCTAGCCTCAGGATTTTGTGGGGGACGTATGATTCGAGGATCTTCCAAGCTTCCAATGTTGCCTGGCTAGTTGGGTACGGGGAATGCAAAAGGAGACAATCGATATAAGACTCGTTATCAGCGTTTTGATCTTCCGAATGCCGCAGGTTGTGCAACGAGGATGATACTGAGGTATGGATTTGAGTCTCTAATCCATCTTCGGGGTCGTATGGCATGTTGTTCGCATCTTGCCCGCGAGGCGATGTGAATTTTGTTTGGAGCTGCCAGTAAATAAGCCACATTTGCATACCGGGCTGTTTAGCTGCGCACATATATGTCGCTCCTTTGAGCTGTGCCCTCCCTGAGAGCCTCTCGGAGTCCGACTCCTACCAAGTCCTCACGATAATGTCGAGGCTGCGCCGCGGTATCAACGCCCCGAAACCCTGCTGCTAACGCTTCTTTCACAAGTCGTGAGGTTTGGTCTTTCTTCCATGCGGTGCCATAGATGAAAGCGGGTTCCGAGCCTGTTGGTAGAAGCGTCGAGCAGGTATTGGTCGACGTCATTTTTGTCTGTGCTGAGAGAAGACGTTGAAGTTGGCCTCCGGAGAGATGTTGGTGGAGTTGCGGAAAGGTGGAAGAAGGCTGCAGTCTACCAATGCGGGGCATTCTTACAAGAGAGGGCGATGCATAACTAATTGATAGCTTGACGAGGGTTCAAACAAAGAATTCAAACAAAGAATGAAGTTGTGTGATAGGCCTGAACTACATAGTTACAGTGATGTACCTAACTCTTTATGATTAAGCGGATTCCGTACTTGGCTGCCGAGGCGTCTGATATTAGGCGGCTTTGGCATGTAGCACCAACCCAAGACTTATCCCCCGGCGATTTTACAGTAGATGCAGAGCGCGGCCACAGCCATACTCTGCCGTGTCGTTTGGCCTACCAAGGCGCCCTAACCGTTGTTCTTTCGACTGCGACCGTCATGAGGAATCCAGTGGCATGTGTCTCGTGTCGAAGCGCGAAGCAAAAATGCATTCACAACGACAAGCCACCCTGCGAACGTTGCAAAGCTACCTCACGCGCAGACTCGTGTCAATTCCCTCCACCTGGCACTTCTTCAATTCACCGACAGCCTAAAAGGCCCCGCTGTGACTCTCCACAAGCGTCTAGTAGCACACCGCCGCTGAATCCCTCGCCTTCCCGCCGTGCCGACACCTCCATTCCTGCCAATCCCTCCGCCCCTCCTGTCCCGCCTTTACCTACGGCCGTCTCGAGTCCACCGGTTGTTCAATTGGCTAAACTGGATCCTTTCGACCTTCTGACGGACGAGGTGAAGAACAGTTACCTCCGGTGCTCGTACAAATGGTGCTTCCACCATATTCCGACGCTTCTGCTACGTATCCACGACCGAACACTTGAGAGTTGGGTTGTCTGGGCAATGCTGGCACTGGCCATAAGGTAGGTTGGATGTTGATCCGATATAAATCTATCGGCATAGAGGCAGTCATAACTCGAAGCAGATTTGTCAAAGAAGCCCCAAAGCCCTACAACTCACAAACCGAAGCTAGCAATGCCTTCGCGGCGCATGCTCGACAAATCCTTCAGTCCGATCTTGAGACGCCTAGCATCAGTCGCGTCCAAGCGCTTCTAATGCTCACAGGACACGACTGGGGTGCTGGCAATGGCCGAAGAGCTTGGATATATCTGGGTATGGCTATACGAATGGTCCAAATCATGGGCCTCTGCCAGGAACCCCCTTACCCGAAGGATCGGCCTATGTCTCGAGAAGAGTTTATTGAAATGGAGGAGAGGCGACGAACCGCTTGGACATGTTTCCTGATGGATAGCCTTCTCAGCGGCGGCAAAGGACGGAAGCGTTCGCTTGATGCTTCAGACATGTCGATTCAGCTTCCATGTGAAAAGGACCATTTCGTCTTTGGCGAGCCAGTGCGCTGTGAGAATTTAGATGGAGACCTTCAGATGCCTCTTCCATCTCTGCCTGTTGGGGAACTGGGAATTATAGCCTATAGCCTCCGGGCTGCAAATATTTGGGGCCTGGTTGCTCGATGGGCCTGCTCGAATACGGTTAACAGTGAACTTCCGTGGGCACCGCCGTCTGAATTTCAACGATTAGTCTATGCCCTCAACTCATGGAAGAATTCTTTGCCTCAAAGGTTACAATACGACGTATTCTCCCTGCGTGCCCATAATGCAGTTGATCAAGGTCAAGCCTTTTGCTACATGCATTCGATTCATTTCATGTCCTCCATGTTCCTCCACCGTGCTTATCTGCCCGTCCTCGGACCTCAAAATGACCAGTCTGAAGAAATGACCAAGTTATATGAGGATCATCCTGATGCGTGGAAGCATTGGCAGAAGCTATCCAGGACTGAGCTCGTCCGAGAGGCCACTATGGTCTGTGAAATGCTCGAAGAGATGCGCACATTTGGCGTTTTCTTCCTTCGAGGACTGGTGCCTTGGATAGGTTTCACTATTTACACAGCCGTTGGCGTGATGCTCTACAGTTACAATTTCCCCAGCGACGATCATCCTAGTGATACTCAAAAGGCTCTTAACCTTGTGATCCAGGGTTGTATATTTTTGAAGGAAATGAAAGGGCAGTGGCCAATGGCGCAGCATTGGTTCGAAACAATCAAGCGTATGCAAGCATTCTATAGGACGGTGCACGACGAGAATGGGCCTGTATCACCGGATGAGCGAAGAGCGCTTCGTAGCGCGTTGGTTGATTATGGAGCACTGCAGCCATCTCCAGTTCAGAAACAAGACGAGCAGACTCCGGTGGTAGAGACTACTCAAGATGTAAGCTTGATTCTGTCGTTTCGAGACTACGAACGGGCATTGACCGCACCACAGGCTACAGTATCTAATCTCGCTCCCATTTCTCCTCCAACGACTACATCTTTCGGCTCTGCGGGATCGCTCGTCAGCCCCGAGCAGACGTTCCCTATCAGCAGCGATAACTCGTTCGACCTGGATTTCGATTTTGCCAATGCCGAATTCGACAATATGATGATCAATGCCACGCAAGGGTTCTGGGCCTCCTTCCCCGGAGAGGTTGGCTATAACTGAGGGGTGCGGGCCCAGCCAGATAAAGACCTTTCTACATGATTAATGCCAATGGCAGCGATAATAGCGATGATAGCGATGACGGCGATCGAATGGAGATAGGCGACACCTGCAGTACAACCATGGAAATTATCGCATATGAGGGTCGCCACGTGAGAATTGTGGGGCTTATCTTCCGGCAATAACTACGGTCTTAATGACTTTGAGGCGTACCTGAGACCGTGTTCTTGCAATCGCTTCCTCGCCTTCTCGTCCCCACCTGTTGGCGTGGTTAGCAGAACGACGGTCCTTTTGCGGTACTCTTAGCATCTTCGGCATCTTCGGCATCTCCGGCATCTCCCGCAAGTACTCGTGCCTCGCCTACCTAATCAATATGCCGTTTTATGTGGTAATGCTTTTCGTTTGCTCCTGTTCCAACACTTGTCTCTTTGAATATTATGCATACGAAGCTCGATCCTACGACAGGGTCCTGATAACCGTCACGACCCAAGCGGCTGCTGCCGGGTTTAGTAAGACGAATCGTACAAGGGGCGTACACGTGCAGATTAGTAGTGCCTTGGCATGGATTGTATGTGAATCTTCATTTTCTCCATACAAATCTGCCAAGCCGCTAATAATCCGTTCATGTACCCCCTTGTGCGACTTCCCCGCGTTATCAATTGTCTCGGACTTACCCGCGGAGAATCGCTGTGGTACTGGAGATCCTTGCCTAAGCTCTAGGGCATGTCAACTGCGTATTTAATGAAGCAGCATCGCTGCGGTAAGAGGAACTCAGCCAAGGTTACAACACATCTACTTTTCTATAGTTTAAGCCAGACTCTTGTGAGAATATTCACGTTACCAAATCTCATCCACCACGATCCATAATGCCAGCCACAATCCGTCAGTACAAAGCAGCATGTGTTCAGGCTGAACCAGGATGGTTCGATCTTGAGAAGTCTGTCCAGATTACCATCAAATATATCAACGAAGCCGGGGAGAAGGGATGCAAGCTTATTGCGTTTCCTGAAACATGTAAGTTTGATAGAGTTTTGAAGAATACAGCCATGCGTTATTGACGGTATCAAAGGGATCCCCGGGTATCCATATTGGCAATGGATAGTCAATTTCCAAGACAGCCTTCCTCTTCTCAAAAAGTACCGCATGAACAGCCTCCGTTCTGACTCTGATGAGATGCAACGAATCCGCTCAGCGGCTCGCAAGAACAGCATCTACGTGTCACTGGGGTATAGTGAGATTGACGGACACTCTCTCTACATGGCTCAAATTATCATCGATCCAAGGGGCGACGTCATCAACCACCGACGCAAAATCAAGCCTACGCATGTCGAGAAGCTCGTTTTCGGTGAAGGCACGGGCGACTCGCTGGATTCCGTCGTCGATACTGAGATTGGCAAACTGGGTCACTTAAACTGCTGGGAGAACATGAATCCGTTCCTCAAGGCGCACTCCGCCGCGCTGGGCGAGCAGATCCACGTTGCGGCGTGGCCTGTTTTACCACCTGCCTCGACGCTGAAGTATCCGGACCCCTATACCAACATTGCTGAGACACAGTCAGAAGTTGTCTCGCCCGCCTACGCCATTGAGACTGGCACCTGGGTCCTTGCGCCTTTCCAGATCGTAACCGCTGAGGGTGCTAAGCTCAATACCCCTGAGCGTCTCCGTGACCAAGTCACTGAGGGTGTTCCATCTGGTTACTCGCGCATCTACCGCCCAGACGGTTATCGTGCCGTTCCTGATCCCGATCGTGATTGGCAAGGCTTGATGATTGCTGACGTGGACTTGGATGAAGGACACTTGACGAAGGCCATTGCTGATTTTGTGAGTTACCCTCATCTCATTGTGACCTTGGTCATCCGTTTTTTCTTAGATTGATGCTGATTGATAGCGTGAACGCCAGGGTGGCCATTACATGCGTCCGGATTTGATTCGGCTGTACGTTGATAAGAGGCCCAAGACTTACATCGTTGATGCCAATAAAGTGGAGAAGGGCGAACCGCCAATGAGTACTTTAGAGAGAGTGGGGTTAACCAAGCCGCTGCCAAAGGAGGATGAAGAGGAAAGCGGTAATGGGTATGTTAAGGTTGAATAGAGTCTGGCATGGGTAAGTCAGAAGTAAACAAGATTTGAGTTTTAGATTAAGTTAAATTTTAAAAAATAATATAAAACTATTTATATTTTTATTTATCAAGTTTTTATTCAAGTATTTTTTTATTCTTTTAAAAAAGCAAATAAGTAGGGATTTTACATTTTTTATATAATAGTTTTTTATATATACTTCTTAGCCTTTTCTCTTTAAAAAGCTAGTAATTAGTTTTTTAACGTCACGACTTCGTCGCGACGTCTATGTCTTCAGCTGTTCAAACGACACCCCGTTCGAACATTGTACCTTTCGCCGGGCCAGTTGGCGCAGCGTAAAGCTGGACCGTTGCC
>KV750253.1:4630-26787 GCA_001692915.1 Glonium stellatum
GCGGCGGATATAGTAGGTGCAGCGAGTGCAGCAAGCGCAGCAGATTTTGGTGAGGCGAGATTCGGCTCGCACGTGACCAGGAAAAAGTTATAAACCAATTAAAAGGAGTTATTTAGACCAATTAAAGTTATTCGGCTAGATGTTACAGTACTATATAGATTGGTCTATTAATTCTTCTTGGCGAATGGTTTTAGGTTCCAAGGTTGCCCCGTACAACACCCCTCGCTTTAAGGCAACAAGCGATCCAACGGTAAGGTCGATCGCAACGCCAGATGGAACTTCCATCCATCACCGCCATCGAGGCATGTAAGGTTGGAATGCCCACAAATGGCCGTTTCGTCATGACGCCTGCATTGAGTGCTTGACACGCCTGCTCATCCTCAACATTCAAAACTCCGAATTTTCTGCTACAGGCTTCGTATGGGCCTCAAACATATGCCGCTTATGAACAGTCTCCTCCACATAACCGCTTTCCGTAACCCCCTCCTACGCACTCTCGTGCCATCAGTTGCGCTTGCATATACCATCCAAGCTGCCGTGGCCGTCCCCTCTATCGCCGCACGCTCTGAACGCTTCTATGATCTCTCCGGTAGCTTGACATATCTTTCGTGCACGGCTCTAAGCCTGTTTTTGCCCTACCTACGAGCCCGAGCCTCCAACGCTGCATCTAGCGGCTTGGTCGAATATCTTCGAGCTCCAGCACCAGGACAGAGTCTATGGTTCTGGCGACAAGCCGTATTGAGCGCCGCCGTGGGTATATGGGCTACTAGACGTATGCCCTGCCAAACCCCGCCATCGGCCTGAACCCTCTCGCTTATATCTATTGACATATTCTAGTGGGCACCTATCTTTTCAAGCGTATCACAGATGATGGTCACGACTCTCGCTTCGACCGTATCCGCGGTTCACCGTCAAGTTTCTTTGCGGCTTTCATGGCGCAGGCGACGTGGGTCTCGCTGTGTCTGATGCCTGTCGTTGCTGTCAACGCCCTGCCCAGGTCTACGTTCCAGCTTTATCGTTTCAAAAATAGCGGTGATGCGTTTTCTCTCCTGTCACGGTCCCCATATCTTACTGATGTCATTGGTATCGGACTTTTTATCTTCGGACTCGCATTCGAGGTTAAAGCAGATCGGCAGAAGGCGCAGTGGAGTCGCGAGAAGAAAGAAAAGAAGCACAATGATGAATTCTTAACCGGAGGGCTGTGGAGCAGGAGCCGGCACCCAAATTACTTTGGTGAGATCACACTGTGGACGGGTATCGCCGTTGCTGCTGGTGGCTTGTTGGTGAGATACCCAGCGCAAGTAGGCTTCGGCTTTTCTGGAGGCCTTGGCGGCAGATTAGTTGTGTTAGGAATGGCCGCTGTTAGTCCTGCATTTGTGACATTTCTATTGACAAAGGTATGTATCCCAATTTTTCATTCTGAGCCTCAGCATGGCCGAACACGGTTTGCACCTACTTAGGGACCGCTGGTACTTTTACAGTATTAATTTCCAGCAGGTTTCCGGGATTCCTCTTAGCGAAAAGAAGTACGATAAAAAGTATGGTGAGCAGAAGGACTATCAAGAGTGGAAGAAAAATACTCCAATGTTAGTTCCGAAGTTATGGTAACCGCTAATTCCAATTGCCACTTCTGTTATCGGTATTAGCACTTCTACTACAATTCATAGCGCTGTATCAATGTAACATCCGGGAATGTGCCTCGAACACAGCTGAATTTGGCTGACTGGTACGAACTGCCTGCCCGACGTATGCGACGACCACATGGAACTCGCGCGTATGCGCTAAACTTGTGCAGATTTTCCCATTGTCAGGCCTCCCAACGATAATGACATTCATTACTTTATCGCGATAATCGTATCATTGCGAAGTGATCATAATACATTTTTTTTTAATAAATAATTAAATATTTATAAGATATGCATATATCCGTGCGCCTATCTCTCACATGTTTTTTACCCCTTTACATTTTTTTCTATAAAAACTATACTGAAACAGATATAGTAGCTTATGTAAGCGTTATTGCGATAATGTTATAATAATAAGTACTTAAAGGTTTTAATAATATAAATATAATAAAGGGCCTAAGTATTCATTCATTACTGAGAGCGCTGCACATTGTTCACTCCCGGAGCCTTTTTAAGCGCGCTATTAAAGAATCCGTGTTAAAGGGGGTGGGGGAAATGGGATGGGAGAATCGGTAAGATAGTGGACATACTACCTGCCGCCCAAGGGCTAGTAGGCCAACTTCGGCGTCCGAGGGTTTCTGGACGCATTTTTGGGCTTCGTGCCTAGGCAGTCCACAGATATGGCAATTACGCAACACTAGTAATTAGTTAGTAAAGCGAATACGAAATGGAAACATATTTGAATGAGATGAACAAGGAATGGCTTAACTTACTAGGGGGTAGTAGTAGTAGTGGTTATTGTGGTCGTGGTCATAGTCGCGGTAATAGAGCGGAGATAGTGGGACGTTAGCGTTATTTTATAATAAAGATGAGCTTGATACGTTGGTCATTAAAGCTGGGAAGGAATGTGCAGCCACCATAAACAGTAAATATAGAGAAAGATTTTACTAGCTTTGGCGCGGTCAAGAGGATTGCCAAAAGGCTCTATAAAGGGCACATGTGGAGTGAAACCTGCATGACGAGTTAGAGTGCAGTTGCGATTTGCTCAGAAGCTACGTTGTTGTTTTAGATAAGTGGTTGATTTTGGTTATGACACTGTATACATACTGACACGTAGTCTGAGCTGCTTGGTATTGAAGCCAACGTTTTCCTCCTAATAGAGAAGAGAAATTTGTAAAGCAGCACATATCTATGCTAGCTGTAACGATAGTAGTTGGAAAGTGGGGGAAGTAGTGAACTACCTCTAGATCAAGGCTTAGACGTCATTGGTCGGAGTAATCCACTGCCGAACCGGGCGAACTTTCAATCCACTTTGAGAGCAATGGTTGGTGCGTTTGGCGTTCGGCACAGCACGCTATTCCTTGGGCCCCTTACTCCCGCCAAAGAGCACAGCTCCAATAAGCTTATCGGCCTCCTTTGAATTTCATCTTTCCGACATGCTCTCAATTCTTCCAATGCGGCCTTGGTTTTTCCGATGTGCTTATTCCCAATAGCAATGCTTGAGAAGCCACGTCTTAAACGCAAGGATGGATAAGGGAACCTACATGTATAGAAGCAACGCAGTGCCGCAAGGCAATGAGCAATATGCTAACTGTCCATTTAACTTTATCGGCCTAATACTGCGATATAACTCCACTTGTTAAATTTTGATATTCCGTTTATAGTCTTTGCAATGCCCAACAATATCCGAAAAGCCGTAATCTCGAGCTTTGGCGATGAATCTAAAGTCTCTGTAGTCGACAGCATAATCGAAGACCCGCCTGCAAACCACGTTCAAGTCCGTGTCCTGTACTCTGGCTTTTCTGGCGCAGACATCAATATGCGCCTTGGTGTCTACCCTCTCCAAAGGAAGGCTCCTTTGACTCCGGGTTACACCTTCATTGGACGGGTAAGGGCGAACGGTGCGGGTAGCACGAAGTACTCTCCCGGAGACTTGGTCACCTGCCTTACTATCTGTGATGCCGAAGCCGAGCTTGCCAACGTGCCTGAGAAATACCTTATCCAGCCGCCGGCAGGTGTGGATTTGCAGCAAGCGTGCGCGCTCATCCTCGATTGGAACACCGCATACGGACTCGTAATGCACTCAGCGAAGGTCTCAGCTGGCCAAAAGGTGTTCATCCATGGTATCAGCGGCGCAGTAGGATATGCTACCATGATCCTATCTCAGCTTCAAGGCGCGGAAGTGTATGGTACTGCATCGGCTGCCAAACACGCGCACGTTAAGCAACTAGGAGCAACACCTTTTGACTACTCTAACAAAGACTGGATGGCTTCCATGAAGGATCTCGGCGGAACTGATGCTGTTTTTGACGCGCTGGGCTTTGAAAGCTGGGATGAATCGTTCAGCATCCTCTCTAAGCACGGCATCTTGGTCGGATACGGTGGCAACCTCAATAGATTAAAGGGTGAACCAACAAGGTCTGGAGTTGGCCCTACAGCGAAGCTTCTGGCTCGTAATTTGAACGTGTTCTGCGGGAAGAGGACGAAGTTTTACTACATCACACGGGATGATAGGACATTCAACCAAGATGTGATGACGTTGTTTGATTTATCTCTGCAGGGAAAGATTCGGGTGCCAATCAAGCGTATATACAACTTAGAGGATATACAAGAGGCACACAAGTCTTGGAATAGCACCGGCGGAGTAGGATCAATCCTGATTAAAGTCGCCGATGAAGATAGCACTTAGTTGAGAGCGGATGTTTTATTCATACATTTTGGATGTTTATAACTCTTTAATTAAACGTGAGAATTGTGAATTCCGCATTTATACCACAGAGTGTAAAACGAAATTACCCCCCAAGGTGATAATATAAGCAAACATGGAAGCTCCTTTAAGTGATGTAGGCAGCAATATTAAACAAAATAGATAAAAGCGCATGTTCTAAAATGCCCTAGCAATGCTAGAGACTAGTAAGAATAGTTAGTAAGGTCAAGAAATCATTATTATGGTGATAATGTCGTGTATAGAATCTATTAGGGGGCGCTTATACCATCATCTTGTGGTGAAGTTTCTTTTTGCATCTCTTTTTATGCACATACTAAAATGTTTTGTCGTACCTTGCTGGACGATATGTCGTTTGATGAAGGTGGCAAAAGAAAGTAAATAACTTTAATGAGGTTGAATCTTAAAGTTTAGGGTTTAAGAGGAAAGGTGGTAGTAGTTGGAAGGAGAAACGAAATGGGTAATTATTCTGCTTGTGACTATCTTCGCTCATTTTCTTGTACCCTCTTTGTAGCCCTGCTCATGCGCGCTCTCCAGGGCAATATGGCGATAAAGAATGTCCAGCAGTATTTCTCAATAACCCCTTCTCAACTCGGCTCTAGATAAGACTAACGTGCAACTGATTCTCATAATAATCAAGTCTTAGCGACCGTCGATGCTCTATAAAAGCATGAAAGGCTACCTTTCGAGCCGAATCACCGGTCACTGTGTTAGGAGGAATGAAATAACTGATTGGGTTTATTGAAGTAATATTAAGGCAGCGGTTGTCGCACGTGCATAACCTATACCTTAACTTATAACATCAAAAAATGGCTTAAAAACCATTGTCATTTCTCAAGTATATTTTCCCCTAGACGTTACAAACATGCATAGCCGATACGCCTTCCAATGCTCCTTCCAATGCTGTTCTCAATTGTATACACAGTCCCCAAAAATCCTCCCCTCGCATCCATTCGAGTGTCTTATTCTGGCCTTCATCATTTTTTCTCTAGTTTGAACTCGATCGGTAGATCCATGCCGACTCTCCTAGCAGTCAACCTAACTCTTTCCTCCTCATCCATACCCATACCAGGGTTATAACGCTCAATTAGCGTTGCGTACATCCTTTGAGCTTGGAAGTATTGTACAAATTGCTCGGCTTCTTGTGTCTTTGGCGCTATAGGTGTTGAATTGGTTGGTGCCGCGAATGAGGCGCGTATGCGTTGTTGAAGGGCAGAAGGATTGGAGAGCTTCTGCTTCCCAGACTCGGTGGCATGGGAGGGGAGTTCGCGCAGAATACGTCGGTAGAGAGAGCGCAGCGTCGGAGAGTGAGGGGATGCCATAGATGATAAACTGAAGCTGTGTGGGGTTGTTTCCTTCAGCGAACGATGGGTAATGGTGATGTCGGAGGTGTTGCGGCGAAATATGCGGAGAAGCTTGGACCAGCATCGAAACTTCAACTCTTGAACATTCGTCTAGGAACAGGTACAGGAGTTATCGCTTGCCATGGCCTCGATATCGCGCAAAACCCCGTATATTTGTACCCGGTGCATGAGCAGCCTTTTACGTCGTGTCCCTGTGGGTTCGCAAAGTCCCACAATTTCTTCCCCCGACGGGCGAAACATAGATGCTCTTGCTCATGACAGTAGTAGCACACCTCGTCGTCCTCCAGTGCCAGTAATCAGGCCTTTGGGTGTCATACCTATTGAGAAACTCAACTATTACTGGGACACTCTACGCCCGACTCTAGCACAGCTGTCCTACGCCGACAACTTTTTCACCAATGGGAAGCCTAACTTCTTGTTCGCTGCAAGCAAATTTCGCGAATTCCCGCTCTCCGACGTTCCGGAGGTCGCTTTCTTAGGACGTAGTAATGTGGGAAAGAGTAGCTTATTGAATGCTTTGTTTAACCGCACGACAAAACCAATTGCACACGCCAGTAGCAAACCCGGTAGGACAAAGACAATGAATGCCTTTGGAATTGGAGCATCAAATCAGGGTGGAGTGAGGCTGAAACAGAAGACTCAGGATGAGCATGCCAGAGTTATCGGGCGAAGTGGATTGGTTGTTGTGGATATGCCGGGTTATGGGATGGGGAGTAGGGAATCCTGGGGGCCTGAGATCGTAAAATATTTGTGCGAACGGAAGCAGTACGTCGTCCACACTGAAAGCTTCTGAAATTTTACGGCGACGGCTAATCGAAATATTTCATAGGATGCGTCGAGCCTTTCTCCTGATTGATGCAGAGCACGGCCTCAAACCAGGAGATCTCCAAATCCTCAACATTATGCGCCGCAGCGCCATCCCGCACCAAGTCATTCTTTCCAAAGCTGATAAACTAATCGACTTCAAAAATAAGATCCCCACAAATGAAGATAAGATGAACAAACGACTTGCCATGCTCCGCGAGACCTCTGAACGAATCCGCGATATTGTCCAACCGAGTAAAGAGCGCCGATTCTCGGCGCTTGGAGAAATTCTTGCATGCAGTGCCGAGAAAAAGATCAATGGCAAGAGACTTGGTATTGATGCGGTTAGATTTGCTGTGATGCAAGCAGCCGGGCTGGAGCCTGGCATCGGGAGCGATCCCATAGATTTGGGTATTCGGGCCAGTCTTGCGGAATCAATCATTCGAAATGTTCATTCTGAGGCCAGTACACGTCAATATTTTGATGATACTGCGAATTAGGATATGCGTAGCAGAACTATTCCTACAATATCGGCGAATACATCCTGATCCGATTCTGCCTTGGAGCTGCTGAGATTCTTAACCGAAGGATAAATATGATGGCGAACGAGACACCACTACGACTAAACTCTCTCTACCGGCCGATCATTGCTGCTGTGGCGAAACTACGCATGTGCACTGCCTATTAACAAGCAGTGATGAACATGCAACAGTGAGCAGGAAATATTGTCGTTCATTGGAAAGGCCGGCCTACTTTGGACTGCTCTGGTAAATCGAAATTATGCCCAAAGATGTTATAGCCTCTATGATTTCGCTGAGAGGCTACGATGGGTACGGGTGAGTCAATGGAGAGCCTTGCATGTCAATATGCGGTCAGAGGCCACTGTTAAATTGAAGCCAAGCTTATAGTTGGCTCACAGCAGGCGCAACTATGGACCAACCTTTCCAAATTTATGGGTCGTCTATTACCTTTTTGGCGTTACACCAATGGATTTGGAATCCTGTTGTCTTTCAAAACGAGCAGCAAATAAAAAGCCGACCACTGCCGGTGCATAAGATTTAATATATGAGGATGGTTTTAATGCCGAGCCGTATCAGGGGAATTGATGAGGGCAGTACGAGCTCATTGGTTCCGTGCAAATATCCCTACTACTTACCCCACAATGTGCTTATATCGACCCCGTAAATTTTCTCCACTTCATTCACAGATTCTCAGGAAATACGGCATTGATATCTCTGCCGAGGTTAATGCGCGTGACTTTTGAGATATAGATATATGGCGCCCAATGGATCCTCTACATCATCCGTATCCGTACACAGCATCCCCCTGCCAGCAGGTCCGCCACAGCCGACCACCGCCATCCCCTACTGCCTGTCTAGGGACGCTAGTAGGATGTCCTAAACTCTCTACCCAAGTAGCCGGATTACACGATTATAAAATCTACGCAAGATTCGTATGTTTGTTTCGCAGCTACGCCATACCAGTACCATTGCAAAATCTGTAGAACATATGGAGTCAGCTACTTTTTTTTGCTACCAACAGGAATGCCTTAGCGAAGATTGAAATAAGCTTACACATTGTCCTGCGGTAGCGCAACGCTTCTCCAAGCCCTTTGGAATCGTAACACTGAAATTCGTGTTATTTTTAGGGAGCGTTGGCAAGCTCTGATCCGCGTAATCCCTGAAGCTAATCAAGGGTTCCCCAATTACCTGGTTTGTCTTGGTATCAACAACGCTCACATTTGCCGTTCCGGCATGCGGAATCCGAATC
Organism: Glonium stellatum; assembly: GCA_001692915.1. Lineage (NCBI taxonomy): Eukaryota > Fungi > Ascomycota > Dothideomycetes > Gloniales > Gloniaceae > Glonium > Glonium stellatum. Next base: position 12,919 of record KV750253.1, read on the forward strand.
CAGATCAGCATATCCAGGGTTTGTCCGGCAGTAAAATTCTGAACATTGGCTTTGTTATCGGCGAGTTGTAGCCCTTTGCATAGCCACAGATTACAATCTGCCGCCTTGTACGCATTGTCAGTTGCTGCAATTTCGGGGAGTCCTTCGACGTGCGATGTGTTGTCCGCCCTTATGAGTTTGGTAACGCCGCTGCCGCATGCAGCAAGTGAGGCAGCGCCGACAGCGCGGGGGGCTGGAGTTGTAATTATGCCATGGCTCCAAGCAGTGCCGACGAATGTCGCAGTAGTAAGGAACGAGGCTAGGGAGAAATGCATTGCGAGTGATACTCAAGAGTCCCTTTAAGTTTCTGCTTGGTTTTAAAAAGGAGTGAAGGCAAGCAAGAGGAGGAAGCTAACACTCGGATTGTGGAAGTTGGCTCAGGTCAAGATGGTTGAGAAATGCTAAAAACAATCGCAGCACGTACAAAATACTTATGTGCTATGATATCAGGCTATACCTCACGGGCACGGTCTGGATTCATTAGGCTGTGTCATCTCTTCACTTTACATGTTATCAATCCGATGCTTCTTTAAGTAGATTTTCCCTGGACAAATGGTGTGGACGAGTAGAAGGGGTGGTAATAGATTGAATATCCGGCAAATTGAGTGGTGGTGTCAAGGGTCTACCCTTCGCTTAGCCCCTGGAACAAAGTCCAAAATGAATTTGGACAGCTTCAAACTGGCGGCAAACGCTCGCGGTGGTTGCATTTCCATAGTAGCTCTGCATTATGCCATGAGAGATAAGTGAATATCTTGAGTTGTGACCAGTTTTGACGGAACTCACATACTTTTTCACTGTAGTGTCATCCTAGTAGTAGGGCCGATAACCCCGATGTATCCTCATGTTCGGTAAGGTAGGTATAATACGGCATAGTACCACCTGTTAATTGAAGCTAAATATACCGCTTCGGTCTCAATTAGTAGTTTTCTGAGACTTCAGCTTAAGTTGTGCGGGAGATAGGGATAGGATCTATGATGCTGTGGCGGTTGATAAATGGCATGCCTCTAGCGTGTATTTAAATGACAACTGCACAAACCAGGGTTTTTAAACTTATTAAGACTGCCTTTAAAGCTGCATAGTATTGATGTGGTTGGCGTCTCTGATGGTCCCTTATATAACCTGAGCCATTTTAGGGCTTTGCTTTTGTTTTGTTCTAAGTCAGCCGGTTTTGCGATCCTTATTTCAGAGCTAAAGCATATAAAACCTTTTTAGATTCATATTAAATGCTACGGCTAGCTTTTAAAGGTTTTTTACTTTTAAGCCTCTTGTACCTGGGCGTGCTAGGTAAGGAGGTATTCTACAAGGCTGCTTAGTCACCCGAGCTAGTCTGAGCTTAACTCCGATGCTCCGCCACGATCAAGGATCTTCCCCGTGTGGGGTTGTGCTTGATGAACAGAAGGCTTCCAGAAGGCTTACTCCCCTCCAATCCTTTCATTCCGTCATAGCATTTAGCTAGGGTTTATCGCAACCACAAGTGAGTTTCCATGCCATTGTCGACCCACGGAATGCTGACCTCGCCCATCTAGTAACCTTGGAAATGAGCGCAAGGCTCGAGCCTAATCATTTTCAGAGCCGCACTTTTCACTCCGTCGATCGACAGACAGGAAGTCAGCTTACAGATGAGGAGTTGAAGGCTTGTAAGCGACATCACGATGAAATAAAGGGCTGCTTATACACTTTGGAGAATAACCTCAGCGCTCATTTCCAATGGACACGGCGGAAGCTACGGTGTTCTACGCTGGAGCTCCTTAACTTGAGCAAAAAGGCCTTCGACGAGGCGCGTCGAAGAAAACTAGAGGTGCTGAAACAAGCAGAAGCAGGGGGACCCCGCGGCACAACAGGCTTAGAAATGGACACACAGCATCCTGAGAGAGCCAACGAGACCGATTTGGCAGACCTTACACTAGAGCAGTTCTACCAGTTTGCCAACAACATACGACACGAGCTTGTCAGCAGATTTGCGGATGGTGGCCATCATCAGCGTGCCGTTTCAGATCCTCTCATCCAAACGACTCTTGTGTGGAAGAGCAGTGCTACTGGAAAAAGTATTCTCCAGGACCCTGATGAAACCAGCCATAGCTTGAAAGATCCGGAACTTTCTTCGCCAACTGCTGAACTGCTCAGTCATCCTACGACTAACCTATATGATCTTTATGGAGCTATGACGATAGCTGAAGCCTCTAAGCTTGAGGGCCAGAAGAGCTCATCTGAACTAGATACAGAGCGTTGGGCCATAGAGTATATGCGCGGCTCCTTACCTCAAGTAACGGCGGAAGACTACATGGTCGGTTCGCCTGTGGAGTCAATGCCGGCCCTGGAAGAAGACTTACAGTTCTCCATGGATAGTTTGTACTTCTCCGCGGGTCGCTATCCTGAAGTCCATCCCTTTCAGCAGCATGTCTTCAATAACAGTTCTGATCATTTTGCGACATTTTCTCGAACTAATTCAGAAAAAATTGAGGATGACGATTTGCGCCCCGGAAGTGCCGGATCACCTGCCCCTAGGCAACTCCACCACAAGTTAAATGGAGGTATCAACATCATACCGAGAGCAAAGCAACAGAAACGGTTCGGCCACCGAACAGTGACATTTATGAGCCCATCAGGGAGCATTTTTAGGACACCACACTCAGAACTCAGCGGTGAAAGCATGTATCACTCAATGAGAGAAGGCACTTCGGAGGGTGAGATTGGCTTGTGCAAAGTTGGACCCAGGTTAGTAGTATTACTTGTTAAAATATGTTTTATCAAGTACTAGCCTAACTAAGCCGTTCTCCAATTAGGCTAAGTTCCTGGAACCACTATCTACGATCGAGAGGGCTAATTCCAGACCCGTTCCAGGAAATGGACTGGTCTGGTCGGGGGCAACACGCTGAATTCGACCTAGATGAATTCTCTCAGATTCCTCTCATTCCGGAGAGAATTCTTGGACATAGCAGGACTGCTGTGGTTGAGAGCGTTCGCTGTAAGAGGGTCCGGCTTGCCAGAAAGACCGTCAAATGCGATCGGCGTCTTCGAAAAGAGGACGCAATTACTGAAGTTGAGCACCTACAAAGGCTTGCGCACCCTCATATTATCCGTGTCGTAGGCACTTACGTTCTCGGGAAGGATCTTGCAATCCTACTTTATCCAGTGGCCGAATTTACTCTAGATTCATTTCTAGAGTCAATATATGATGACGATATCTCGCCAGAGGACCAGAGTGTACGGTTAATCTCAGTATCAAACTTTCTTCGATGTCTCGCAAAGGGCTTAGCATTCATTCACAGCAAAACTATGAAACACATGGACATCAAGCCAAAGAACTTACTTGTGCGGGATATGCGACAAAGTAGCATATGTAATCAAGGGATGTACAAAATATATATCGCCGACTTCGGGATTGCTCGCTCCTATCGATCTGCACTTGAGGCTGAAACGGAGACACCAACCTCCTACACAAGGACCTATGCGGCGCCGGAAGTCGTTATGCAAGAGAAGCGCGATATGAGCGCGGATGTATTCTCTATGGGATGTGTCTACACAGAAATGCTCGCGGTTCTTGCTCAAAGGGATGCTGATGAACGATCATACGCAGATCAATTAGAAAAGATTCGTTCAATGAACAATGACGGAGACGAATCTTTCCAGGCAAACTCTGAGCCCATCCAGGATTGGCTAACCGAGCTGAATCTATCAAGTTACGGCTTCGAAGAGCCTACGTACGGCTTCGAACCGCAGCTACGCAGCCATCGAATCGCAAATCTGATAGCCAAGATGCTTTGTATCAATCCGTCCGATCGGCCATCTGCACAAACAGTCGTTGATGCTTTCCCTTATCTCAACTTCTGCTGCGATGTGAATGGTGGGGCTGAGCCTTTTGAGGCTGCTGAGCGGTCGGCCGCTACTCGCTCACTCTACGACCGTGACCTATCGGTGTTAGAAAAGTCCAGGCGATTCTACAGATGCTCAGTAGAAGGGTGTGTAAAAATCTATCGAGTCCAAGATCTATTAAATTTTCATAAGGAGGTTTGCAGCCCCTATTAAACACTCTACTCGGACTTGGGATACTAATTTGTGTAGCACGGCCACGGAGATATGATAAATAGGCACGTTCAAGAACAATTAATAAATGCGAGCGCTTCCGATGGTCCGATCCCATTAGGAACTACCAAAACTACGCTTTTTCCCGACATATCCGAAGACAACCAGTCTAAACTGCGGTATACGGGAAACGTGCCAATTCCCGATTCATCAGCGTTCAATCGCGTTATGGACAGAATGCACAGCGGAAATCAAATTTTCTAACCTCCCTCCGCCAACTTATTTTTTTGATTCCACAAGGAGAGTCTACAACAATCTCTCCTGCCTCGTAAAAGGCGAATACATGGCCAGTGATGAACTTATCCCAGCCCTATAGGGTAGATATCGATAATTTCTAAGAGCCAATCGCCAGTGACACCTCATCGTCAGAAGAAACAACCGAACAGGACAACTATGTCGTCGTTCTTGATTTCCTCTCATCTTGACTCGCTGAGGTCAGGGCGGGCACCGAGCAGTACCAAGCCAGACGTTTGGAAACCAGCTTGAACTACCCCCCGATCTAATCCGGTCCAATCTAATCCGGTTTATATAATTGAATGCCCTACCCGTTTAGTTCGGCCTGATTGAGTCGGTTCAATGCCCACTCTGGCTGAGGTATCATCACGATTCAGAAGTACTTAACTCACGTGATGCGATTGAGGATCAATTAGAGTTCCCATGAGAGACCACTCACAACCACCTAATACTCTACACGGCACATTAAGAACCAGCTTTACAACAATTCATCCTCTACTTAAAGACTTCTAAGTCCATTCAAATCTAATTAAAATGGTACTTTCATTGGGTATACTCTGGAACCATTCTTTGCTGCAAAACAAAACCTTGTCTCAATGAGATACGACACTAATCCTGAGCATTTCCCACCTCCGTAGCGTCAATTGATCCCTGAGGTATAATGCACGTTGTATAGACAATATGAACAGTAGCCCAAGTAGCATTATTAACCTTCTCTCTGCCTAGAAGTTCAACACAATGATCGGTATAGTTTGCCGCAGAAATGAAACTGACGATCAGCCTATTCTTTTCAAACAGCGCGCGTGATAGTAACCTCCAAGTGTACAAACAATGATTCATATGGTAACTGTGTTCAGTATAGACGGGGCTGGTCTGGCTTAGGATGTTGATGTCCTGTGGTATCTCGTCCGTATGGTTATGGTCACGGTACCATTTCCATGGCGTCGTCGGTAGGGATTCATCAATCACTTCTTGGTCGTAGCATATTTGTGGTGTCCATGCATAGTTCATGATGTCAAATATGCAGCCGTTTGCGATAGCAGTCTCCGTGGTGTTACCGCAATCTTGGTATTCCGACCATGACTTTGTTGATATCCTTTGTGTGAAATGAATGATGGCGATAGAACAGGCAACGATAATAGCCACGCTGGCTGAGAGAAAGACCACTCGTGATAACGGGTTGTAGCAGTGCTGAAATCGGTGTAATATTGGACCAGTAGACTCAAATTCTCCTTCAAGACCATCTCCCTCATCTCGATCGTCGCTATGAGGTAGAGCGGTATATTTCTCGGACGAAAACATGTTGACAGAGACGTGAGGCAAATTCTTAAGACAAATAGAAACTTCCTTTTTGGTGAAGATGTGGGAAATGTAAGATTAAAATCGTACCAAAAGTTTCTGAAAACCTACACTCGACGACGATGACTTTCTTGTTGATGCGACGCAGACCAATTTCTTTAGGGCTTGGTAACCCACATAACTTTTTGAAACAGCTAGCAATCACGTCAGCACTACGAGGCGCTCCGGAAACGCCGTAAGACTGTGCGAGCATAATCACAAGTCTCTGCTAGTGGTGCACGGACGCTTGGGGGACAATGAGGCGGAAGAAATGCAATACCGGTCTATTTCTAAAAAGTGTGGAGCAAAAGGAGTAAAGTATCTGCCGGCAATTAGCATGACCTAGTAGTTATCTTGCCAGGTAGCCCAGCTTGGATGGCATCCCGCAATCGCCTACCTTTCTCTCTTGCTTTTACATAATGGGTCTCATAAATAATATATTCCTCTCCGTCGTACTCTCCCTCGGCATCTTTTTATTCGTCCTCACGATCATCGGCCCACCATCTCGTATTACATACAATGAGCAGAGGCCTTCACTTCCGATCACATCTAAGGTTTATATGAATGACGTTTCCTTCATTGGGTGGGGCATTGAGACTTCAACAACATGGGCTTCGGAGCTACCAGCAAATGATGGCGCTGTGATCACAACCAACATGACAGACGGAGCCCACTACTGGGCGACCATCTCGATGTTTCATCAACTTAAGTGCCTTATTCTTATACGTGAGACTATGGTCTCTATGCTGGACTCTTGGAATTTTGTACAAAATCTGATGAATGACCAAAGCACTGATTCTACGAATGAAGCGGTGGGTCATTGTTTCAATTACCTTCGCCAGGTATACAAGACCTCTTTTAAACTACGCTGAATACTTCAAAGCTAACTAGAGTTCAGGGAATCTTATGTGCCGCAGATTCTTCATACATACCTGGAATGAGTAATGGAGAAGCGGATGGTGATATTTTATGGAGAACTTGCAAAGATAATTCCGTTTTGTATGATTGGGCAATTCAATCTGAGAAACATTATGGGAAGCCATAGATCAATCAGATAAATTCAAGTCTTGTGCTCCGATGCTTTCAGCCAAGCCAGGCTCTCACTCTCCTCAGATTTTCCTCATTAATAGTCTTGTTCTCGTTTGATGCATCTCGCTTGCCCGCCCAAGCCCTTAAGCGTTCGAAGTCACGACATGTATGCGGCTGTTCGAAAACCGGCATAATACCGTTCACCCATTCAAGACCAAGGGGTGTCAAATCACTAGTGCACATTATGTTCTGACGTAGTGCCTCTAAGCAGTGTTCTATAATAAAGTCCTAAGTCGCCGAATATACGAGATAGGAGGAGGTGGAGTTTGCAGAACTCACCTATGTGTATTTTCCAAAAAGGCCTCATAGATATCAGATCTGCATAGTAGTCTCGATAGATCTCTTTCCGGATCATGTTCTAGAACTCGCTGGTTAGTTGAGATTTCCCTAGAGAAGAGGACTGAAATACCAAACAATGTAGGCTGTGAAATACTTCGATTCTAAGGGAAAGGCGATCAGTCAGTGCCAGATACAACAAATATTTGATGTGGGCACTCTCACTCTATCTCGTATACTCCGCTTTTCTTGAAGAAATATGGATTTCCTCCAATCGTGCTGGCCTCTTCGGGAGTGATATAGAATGCCTGCGCTAGAATTGTAATGTAACCTTAGCTTCAAATCTTTCGGATTCTCTAGGCTTGTCGTACTGTCAATATTAACTATGCGATCCCAGTTTGCATCAATTTCTGGACTTGGTTCCCCAACGAAAAGAGGTTCCTCAGAGTCGAAGGTTCGATATAACGTCCCGTTCTCATAGGCTCGAATCCCGGTTGTAAACTTCCGTTCTACCACCGAAATCGCGTTGCGTGCTCCGACTACCATTTGTCAACATTGTGAAATTTTACTTCATAATTGAACATACTGAAGTCAGTTTCTCGCCATACTTGGGGGCTACTGTGATGTTGTTTGGTGGCTAAGAAAGCAGAGTACAGGGCGAAAAATACTGTGGTAGCGATCCATGGGATTGTGGGGTTGAGCCTGAGACTAAAAGAACGACCGGGGCGTTTGGATATCTCTGGTTGCATCTCTTGATCAATAACATACTTCGGTAGAAGATGTTCTTCCAGTTCTGATGGTGCATATTCCAGTGTACCTCTGGTAGAAGTTTCTGAGGCCCTAGAAGAGTGTCTGTCGACGTATTCACCCATTTCCCATCACGAGGAGGGATGCCGCTGAATAATAGTTGACGAAAAGAAGAAATGAGTGAACAAAAAAAATATGCCCTGGAAAATTGAAGACAGGGCGAGACTCGGGCAATTCTAGAGTAGTCTGGGTATCTGGAATCCCAGCTTCTAGCTACTCTATGCTGTCGTAGTATCCCGCCGTAGGGCATCAGGGGTCGTTTCGTACAATAAGCTTGCCGGCTGATACGCTAAAGTGGTTTTACAATGTTATTTTTAGTTACACTGCCCCAAACGGTATTATGTCCCGGGGGGACCTCACTGTCATCACTCTATTTCAGCCGCGCCGCTAGCGAAGCTTGAATATATAGTCAAACCCGATGACATATCTAAGACCCCTAAGATCTTAATTTGCCAAGAAGCGAATCACCGCCTCCCAATTCTCGGAACACCACTTCCTCTGGCATATGTTCCAAGTGGATATCAAGCATTGACCACACAAGAGCCCCAGATAAGATCCCGTAAGCAATGTATCTAAGTGGAGTCTGTTGCTATTCTCGAAACGCTCAGAATATCTAGCATTTCGTACAAGTCAACACCCTTATCAAATCTAAGAAACTTTGAGGAGAGTAAGAGAATAGCGTTAAATCTTGTACTCTTTTTACAGCGACATCATATTGCCCTAATCTTTTCCATTGGCCCTACCACTCCCTTGACAATCTCCCGAATGGAATCTCGAAACAGCTCCAGGGTATCATTAAGATATGCAGCAGTTATTCTTCTCCTTTTTCTCACCTTATGTTTCCACTTTCGTTGGGAACGTCCGATGGAGCCCTATGCGCCTATCTATCTCCCAGCTATCCCATATACCTGGCACGATGATCCAAAGTCGCGACCATTCGACAACATTACCCAGGAATACTGGGAAAGCGATCTTCTCCCTAAGAATCAGGGGTATATCTATTACCAAGATGATATAGGGAGGAGGCAGATGAAAAGCATATCAATGCTCCACCAATTGCACTGCCTCGGAATGATACGCGCTCAGTACACAAAATTATCGATGGTTCGGGAGAGTGCTATACAGTTCCTGAGTCCGGCGCAGTCCTCGCTTCGAAATCATATTGGCCACTGCATGGACCTCATCCGTCAGGTAACTCGCGAACCCGAGACATCTTGCGGCACTCGCTTACTCTGTTTATAGACAATTCTTTGTGCGGCTGACCAAGCCTTGGAACCAATTAGCGGTGAAGGCTACGGCGTTACGCACGAGTGCAGGGACTTTGAGGTCTTGTTAAGAATGGCATAGTGGTTAGAGAATGAAGCTACTGTGGGGTATAGCAGGGGTTGCATGAATCATGGTAGTGTTTCACATTTGGCGAATCTCTACATCTTGCAAATTGGGTGAATAATAAAACGGCAGATTATATGGAGCTTACTAGAAGGCTCAGCGCTGACCAGGGGCAGCGAGATCACCATGGTGGCATTTTTACAACGAGAGAATATGTGAGATTTCAATGACTAAGCTTGGTAGAATTTAGAGACTTGAAGTAATCTTAGCCTTGGTTATTGAACCCTCTATAAGTAGCTACTTCATCAGAAGTTTTTTAGTCCCTATCCACAACTTACCACCTGCCTGGCTTCAATTTCTTACTACTATTCACCTCCAATCCACCCTTCGCAGACCGACATCCAGTATGAAGTTCATTACCATTCTTTCAACTCTATCCCTGGCCCTCGGTGCCTTTGCCGCTGCCATTCCAAATGCAGCCGCTGGAGACGTTCAAGTTCGTGAAGCTGAGCCTTGGGTCTGCCATAACTGTGACGACGATGTTGCAACTAAGCGGGAGGCCGTCCCAGCACCTGTTGCAGAGCCTGAGCCATGGGTTTGTCACAATTGTGACGACGACGATAAGAAGAAGAGAGACGCTGCTCCTGAGCCAGCTGCGGAGCCTGAACCGTGGGTTTGCCATAACTGTGACGACGATGACTAGAGGATTGACTCATTCAGTATGTTAATGTTTTGCTTGGTCCCCTTGCTCAAATCAGGGGCAATAACTCTAACTGTCCGTTTAGCCCAACGAGCATATGGATGGAGGAGAAAGATGGTGGAAATGAGCCGATGTCAGTCCAGTAGTCTTTGGAGAAGACAAGGGGTATTTCACATTCACTGGGCCGTTAGCTAGTATAGCCAACAGAAGATGCTGAATGTTGGGAAATTTAAATCCGATTATAGATGAATCCTTCCCAATAACCTTCAGAAATGTTTAAAGCTCAACAACCACTTCTAGAATATCTTGTCCGCAGCGACTTGCATAGTGAAAGCGTGATTATGGTCAAAAATGCCTTAGGAATTGCTCTGCGATTCAGAACTAAGTAAAAGTATGGAAAAGACATCTACATCAGCACATTATTGCAGCTCCGAGACTCTAGTATGATTTAATTTCCTCCACAGTTCCTGGCAAGCTCCTTGCAGAAAACTAAAAAAAAAAATTTAAAGATATTAAGGTCTTAAGGGTATCTTGAAAACCTGGTAGGATTGGTTTCCCTGGGCGTCTTCCGCTAGGATCTTAGCAGTAAGCCGAATGTGAGAATCGCACGGAGACCTGGCAGCACTGGTTAGAGCTGCTAGGGACCTGCCATTACTGGTCGGAGGCATGAATAGTTTGCTAGGGCATTCGCATTGAGCGCAGAAATAACCTAGGAAGGCCTTCCCTAAGGCTTTGCTATCTACGTTACTATATACATGGCATCCCTAGTCAACAATTCTCTCATGCTCTTGGTCAATATGGTGAAGAAGAGTAGATGAGTTAGACCGCCGATGGCCTTCTGCCCAAGCGAAAAGGCTTCCATAATCTCTACACGAGTGCGTGGTGCCCCACCCTAAAGCACTCACGATATGCGGGTGTCCGGGAACAGGAGTTGCTCTATCTAATGTTGGATCTGCTGAACAGATAAGGGCCTGCCGTAAATAATCAATGCAGTGATACACATGATCCACAGTTTCATCATCAATTGACTCGTCATGGCTGAGTGCAACGCTGAAGAAATGTCGGATAGTGTACTGGCAATCGTTAACTTCTGAATTGAAGGGCTAAGTGATACAAGGAATACGAACCAGGCAGTGAATTTGATGGAAACCAGAGACACTGAAGTCCTCTCCATCCGGATCATGATCATAGAGCCTCACAAACCCTCTTCCCTCTAGTATCATTAGACATCGGTACGTCATGATTGTATACTAAGTGCAAAACATGATACTTACTTGGAAATAAAGTCTGCCATGCTGTTTCTGTGACTTCAGAAGGAGGACCAAAGAATCGAGGATCCTTATTGAACTTCACAGGGTGATTTGAGACTGGGAATAGATCAGCTTTGATCGTTCTCTTTTGCTCCAAGACTGCGTAGGAATGACTTCAGTGCTCACATTTTGGGGCCTCGCGCAATGAAGAGCTCATATCAGATGTCTCATTCAACAAAGTTCCTCCATAACTCTTCCATCCAACTACTATGGCTAGTAGCAATGAGGAAGAAATACAGATTGCAACAAGCCATTTTACTGAGATAACTATGTCAGCTATTCGGAAAAGTCGAATCCCTTGATACCATCGAGTCGACTGGTAGTTGCAGTTTTGTTTATCCTCAGTATCGGGTAAGCGATGGTACTGCATGGTGAATTTGAAAGCCAAATGTCTAAAATTGGACTGGGAACTTTTACCCAGACCGTAAATGAGAAGAAGAGGGCGGAGGACCAAAGTGACTAAACTCCAGACAACGTACAAGGCTTGCTGCGAAGGAGGTTAATTGTTCCGCACGGCCAAGTCATTTGCAAGTGAGACTGTGGATTGCTAGACTACGGAGGTTATTTTGGAAATGTGATTCCCAATCAAATTTAGATCATTAGATCAATAGGGCGGATTTTGCCAGGTCCGAGACATCAAGCTTACCGATCTGTGGATCCACAAAACAGGGGGTTTTGGACGCCTCGCTTCGTATTCAGCTGCTCGGTGCCGCTGACTCAGTGCACGGAAACTCAATTAGGCTTCATGTTGCCGTCTACATAAGCATGAAAACGATCGTTTTGCCATTATCTGCTGTGGGGCTCTAGTCCAATCATCCTGGCTTGTACGAATCATGTCTTAGTCCTAGTTCTCAGAGCGTGGCTTGTTTGGACTTTCGCCTTGAATTGACCAAGAGCTACACGCCTAAATCGCCCTTCACTTCCATCACCGCCCCCTCATTTTTGGAAAGCGTTAAGTTTTTGGTGTGTAGGTAACTCTTTTCTAGCAATGGAGTCTCCAGTTTAATATTGCTTCTACTAATTCACATCAAAATTAGTTATCATGAAGGCTGAGGATCGATACAGTCTTCTCAACGAGGATGAAACGGAACCCTTCGATGAAACGGAAATACCAACACATTTAAAAGATCGACCATTTTTCATTCGAAATCCTTATGTGTTGTACGGCGCAGCCAGTTCGGGCTGGATCCTGGCTATAATCAGTCTCGTTATTTTCATCTACTTTCACTTTCTCTCTCATAGCTCCAGTGCCAATTCTCTCCACTGTGGAAGTTCGCCCGCAGAAGCAAAAGCTCTTGGATGCCAATACGATGTGATGATCGGCTCATGGTTGCCAGCTCCATGTCACGATGCCGAGCTAATGGAGGAGTATCTTAAAGAAGCGAACTTCAAATGGTATTCCGATCCAGACTTTCAGCATGAGATACCGATTGAGATGATGAGGGCGGGAGACCACGGCAAGATATACACTACTGAACAAGAGCACACCTTGCATTGCTCTTATGTGTGGGTGAAACAAATGCGGGCAGTCATGAATAGGAAGCCAATGGACGATTTATCGGCGAGGTATAATCACACCCGTCACTGCGCTGGCACTATCGTGAATCCAGTTGCGAAGGACGAAGTCATATTTGGCGTTGTGCGGTATGGGACTTGCGTTTCATTTGATGAAAAAGTCAACACCCCGCATGGGTCATCAAGCTATTAAAGCATGTATGTTACTGATGTATTGAAAAACGATCGAGTAGTAGCACTCAATAGGGTCGAAGCGTATCTCTACCCTTACCACAAGGATCCAAAATATCATCAAACTGTTTAATGTAGCTTTCCTGCGGCCATAGAAAGTGATAGCGCCTTAACTGCATGACCTTGCAGTCAAGGACCGTATTAGAGAATGCCGAAAAAGATAGCGACACTCCTCAAAAGTGCTGGGAAAGGAGTTGGGCTCGTTGATGAATCTTGTTGAAGAAAATCAAGAAAAAAGAAGCTTTCATACGCTGAACGTTTGTTCTGGATACTATCAGGCGCTTTGCCGCCTTACTCCCAGAATTAGTCAATATCAAGCTTATGCTGATGTATGAGTAGGCAGTTATGCTCATGAGAATGCAAAGGCTATTCTCGTAGATGAAAGTAAGAGACTATGGCAGGCGGCGATCTAATAGATATTACTTAAAAGTTTCCTTCTTAAACATAACAAGAAGCTTGAACGGATGAAGCGATGCTTTCGAAATAACGCATCCTTAAAGGTGGCTTCCTTTCCAATTTCTAAGACACCTCTCGGCCATTCCATTTCCACAAACTAAATACGTGTCATCCCTGCTCTGCGAAAAGGTCCCCAAGACATCCAAAAGCCCTGTGTAAAGCCACAATTCAATCACAATCAAATAGCACCTCAATTAACTAGAGGCTATATTTCCCTAAAAAAAATGCTCCGAAGGCAGCCTATATTACCAAGTCGTCCCACTCAGCGTCACTATCTCATCCCACCACAAAGACCCGCCTTAATCAGACAATAACATAGCAGCTGCCAGGTAAAACGGGAACCACAACAGCCAACCAATTTACAAAGCCGCGAAAATCAGATATACATATACTTACAACCGGTCTACCCAGCAGCCAGCAAATGCAGCAAACCGCGCCCTCCCCCCCCCGAAAACAAAAATA
>KV750256.1:0-12225 GCA_001692915.1 Glonium stellatum
GCCCCTTTAGAGAGTAATTTAATAAGTGTTTAACACTATACACCGGTCTGCTTAAACAGATTGTAATCATCAAATAGAAGAATCATATACTCACTAAGAGCTACATAAGCCGATTCACTATTTCTAATCGACTCTCACTTATTCTATTGAATGTTGGCAAACTCTCGTTCCAGGATATTGTAGCTTCGGTGCGTGGTGGGGTATGCAAACAGTGTGCAGGATATAGTATTAAATACCCGGACTATCAAGACCGAAAACTTCCACCTCTTTCCTACACCCAAGAGTGGATTAGCTCCACAAATAGAGTACAGGTTTCAGAAATGAGACCTTGGTTTATTCCATACATGGAAGTAGTACGTATTCCCCTGCTTTCTAGGTTGCCTTATGTTCCTAAAAAGCCAAAAGAATACGACTATGGTGATTAGAGGTCATAGGGAATCCGAAGGTATGTTCGAGAAAGAAGATTATTGAAGCCATTCGCCATATGAATAAATTTACAGACGGAATTGGGATGCATTTTCTAGAGATGTTACTTAGAGCTTGGGACAGTTGGTTTGTTCAGGGATGAATCTTAGCCTTCAAGTCGTCCTAGGGTTGCTAATTTAAATCATTCCGACGTGTGTACAAGATCCCGGAATATGGAAGCCACTAGGAGAAGAGAGGCGGAATTTGAGGAAGAGGAATATCTTTTCTAGATAGTCTAGAACAAATGGCTATGCTAATTCAAAGCAGAAGCCTTATATGTGCATACCAAGTATTTAGTTTAGTCACCCGAAGGCCTTTCAGAAGCATATATCAGTCATAAACGTCTACATGATAAATTTTAGTGCTGGTCGATTCACCTTTGGGAGATGCCTAACATCGAGTCTTCACCGGAACCCTGCCAAGCTCTCGGTTGGATACCTTAGGCAAGCGCTATTTGCTAATCAGTTCACTCATGAAGCTTGTGCCCTTAGTAGTTAGCTTAACGTAGCGCGATACCAGGTTCTCAATCCTTCCCGCTTATCCTCCGGAAGGTACTTGTAGAGATGCAAGACACCCGTCGGCCGCGCCCATGCGCCAACGGAAAATACGTAGCCATTATACCGCAAAGCCGAGTATTCTATCGAGGTAACATGTTTAGCATATAGCTTCTGTATAACTCGAGGTAGAGCATCTTTACAGCTGCCTGCCCTAGTATTCACAAAGCTGACGACAATATGTGACAAGTATGAGCCCTACAACAAAGGATTATAGAACGCCAAGCAACCACAACGGATCCTTGAAAAGCACTGACCTCCTCGACGACAGCTGGGCCCTGGGGCGTAGGGTACTCAACCACAACACGGCTATTGATATTATTTTCTTCACAACTGCGGAGGTATAAGCTACAAATGCGAGCACCGTCAGTCTCATACCTCTTGACTGCCGCCATGGCCAATATCCATCATTGCCTAGATATCGTTGAACAGGCCCTCAGGGGGTTGACCATAGCCCAGTACGAACTCTCAGTATTTTCCATATTCAAGCGGTAGGCATAGAAATATGTTTGCAGGAATGAGTCTGACAGTACAGGTGAGAACTCCCGATTCGGAAACTTCTCGATTCTATGGAGCCTTAAAGATATGGCAACGAGCTCCATGCTCCCGATGAACATTTCCAAGCATAGCCACGTTAATCTGGCATATTTACAAGGTCTTAGGGTGCATTCTCAAAAAAAGGCCTATATAACACGCCGATTTGATGAATTATAAATCCAATACGAGGCATAATGTGCAGCTAATGCAAGTGCCCAGATTCAGTGTTTTTCCAACACGTTGCACCTTTTTACTCGATGAACGTAGACCTCGCCGGTCAAGACTCCGCACGAATTGAGCTGCTCCAGGTTATGCAAAGCACAACCCAAAGAAACAACGCCAGAAATCCCCGTAATAAAAAGGGTGCCTTTGTTCTCCATTGTTCTGCGGAACAGGGGCCTAGACTGACATTGCATATCTCGTTAATCAGAACGCGTCGTGTTAGCTGGTGCCTGAACGGCTAGCCGCTCTCAGGAGAACTGCCTTGGGCGAGGAAGCTAGGATCATCTCCCTACTCTTTTCTCCAGCAACCTCCCTGCGCATAGATGCAACCGCTATTGCTGTACAAGGCGCAGACCTCGGTCGTTCTATCTTACAATCTCTTACTCGTTCATGCTGCAGTGAAAGCCGGCCTCGCATTCCGAATTAGTCGCATAGCCACAATTCTTATTCAGAGGTAAACTTGAAATTTTCAAAGTACTCTTTTCCAGGTAAGACAGCTAATCCAATGGTCTAAATTTTTATAGAATCACCTACGCTGATTCATAACAACCCACTTAGTAAATTCATTCCAACAGCACTTGACCGAAGCCCAAATTTAAAGATCTCAGCATGCTGTTTCTGCTGGATATATTTCCAGTGTTTCTTTCTCATGGCTCCTTCTATCTGTGAGGAGGCGGCGTATAAGCTCCAGTCCAAGAAAGTAACTCAAAATTACCGAAACAGACCTCAGGAATGCCCAACGTACTTTTTCCCAAGAGAAAACGTTGTCGATTTAAAGTCATCAGCTAGAGAGATATATCTGTGCGACTGCGAAAAGTGCAAACGACTCTCCGGTACTGACGATGGGTCCGATAATCGAGCGAGTTATTTTAAAGAGATTGAAGAAAAGCTTCTAGGGGAATTCCTGCTCATATTCGCTCTCCTCATACTTCATACGATACCAGGGCTGATCACCGAGTTCATTAACCGAAATGTCAAATTAGATGGGTCTAATTTTTTGAACGTTGAGCAGCTCCGTTTCTTGCATAGCCTAAAAGGCATCATACCCAACGAGGCAGATTCTCACCAAGATAAAATTCTTCAAGATCAGTTCAGATTTCAAATCAGAGAACTAAATACCTCGACTGAAATTATTGAATATGACAAGAAAGAAATTGTTCCCATTCAAGATAACGATGCCATTGAGGGTAAAGGTCAGTTTGGTGAGGTGATAGGGTTCGAGTTCTTGCACAAAGATTATGAAGGTACTGGCTTTGAGGAATTCAAGAAAGGGACTGCAAGTTCTACCCTATTCCCTCTCGAGCTTCTGATCTGACAATATGAAGCGATCACGATTCGTTCGTAAAACTTTCTCTGGCAAGAAGGTTGATGCTGGGAAGGCTGAATGGGATATTTATGTTCGCGATGTCAATCCTATGCGCAACCCTCACTTCATGCAGGCACTAGGCGCGTTCTCCCATGGCGAATGCTTCTCTATCATTTTTACACATGCTGAGAGTACGTTTGAAAGACTTCTCACGAGCGATGAGCCCGAGCTCTCTTCGAAAGCAAGATGGGAGCAAATGACTGAGGTCACCAAGGCGCTTGCCTGCTTACATGAGGCAAAGAAATCCCACTCTGACCTGAAGCCTCTTAATCTCCTCATCCAAGATGGGCAAATAAAAATTTCTGACTTCGGGTCGGCTGAAGATACTGAGGAGACGGACAGTGTCGAGGCAGCTAGGACTTGGCTTGCTGCACGCGTATATTCACCCAAAGAACATGTACGAGGCCCTTCCTACGATATTTACTCTTTGGGAGCCATGCTCTCCGAACTCGCCACTTCCGATATCCAAGGAAGGGATGGCTTGATTGATTATGGAAACATACGGTCGTCTGAAGATGACGAGGCGCTTATCCCGAATTCCAGGTGCTTCTATCTCCACCAATCCGGCGAATTAAAGACTGCAGTTAAGGTCAGGCATATAGATCTTCTAGCGCTGGTCGATGAATTAAGTCATTGGCATCGTAGGTTTTACACAAGAGATTTATTCAACCTCATAGAAAATATGCTTGCAGGGAAAGCGGATGAAAGGCCTTCGACAAAGGAAGTTTACCAGACGCTGGAAAATTTCATACACTCAATACCAGACCATCCCGACGAGGAGGCATTAACCCCTCGATTGACCTTGCAGAAGAACATATGGCGTGAGGACACAGACCAGTTGTTAACCCCTGGAAACCTATCCCTCAAGCTGTAAGTGGAGCATCTTCGCTTCGATGTTATAGGATCTCCTTCCCACTGATCACGGCTCCAGGCGTGCTTATCGTGAGGATCATGCTAAATGCAATGTCCTCATCTACCGAAGGGGTACCCGTCAATGCCTTGAGATTAGATTCGATTATTATCTGGAAGGCAATAACACGAATACTCCAAACAGTCATTGCGCTTCATGTGAGTGATAATGATGGGCTCAACTGTGCTTTTAAATACTGATAACAGCGTTAGTTCGTGGCAGAGTCCGTCATATGAATACCAGTAAGGATGCACGGCAGATCATGGGAATCATACCATGCAGCGTTAACCCCAAGCAAACCAAGCTCTTGTACCAAGATAGCCTTACTGAAACTTATAAATTCACAAGTAAAGAAGGTGAACAGGTTCTTGTTTGACATATCCCATTTATTATGTACTCATGACACTATAGATGCATTTCAATTTCAGAGGGAGTTTACCCATTACTATGTTCATAAGAGGTTAGTTGGCCTAACTACCAAAGTATTTTAATTTGCGGTTGTCTGACCACATTATCCAAAGCTTGTCATATCAAGCATCATTTAAGTTACATAGGAAAGCTACGTTGGGAGAGTGGATCCGTTGCCTATTTATTCGCACTCACTGTAAAGTCCAAACACACAATGGCCAAATTCAACTTTGGACTAGTGAAAAAAGCCCGCAGGGCCGGCCTCCATTCAATATAAAGATAGCCATCATCACCGCTTCAGCATTAATTCTTGCAGGTAGGAAAGCTTTTAGCCCTCGAGCAATTGCACACGAATGCTGATGGATTCTAAGTCCCTGGTAATACGACAACATATAACCTGAGCGTGGAAGGGCCAAGTCCTAGCGAGCTGGTTATAGAAGCTTCGGTTCTCGAAGCGGATATTGAAAACGGCTTATCGCACACTGTTATGGATCTCAACGATGACGAAATGGACTACGATATTTCTGTTCGCTTTCATACTGCTATTGGTGAGTTCTGTATATCTTTATCGACTCGTGATATGTACTCCCACAGATACTAGTTTTGAGTTTGCTGGAAACTTATTCCGGCATATCTGAAACCACTGACATGTCGTAGAGCGAGATGGGTTTTGGAGGGAGTTAAAAATGCTTGACGAGATAGTGAGCGAGCAGAAGTGTAAGGAGCAATGCTGGAATCGTGGTGATGATTAACCAGAACCTGGGAGGAAGCCTTCTTGATCCAAAGGGAGCCTAAGACTTCAAAGCCATGAGCTAGGCCTTCTAATTAATAAGGTAGATGAACATGTGGGGCCCCTTGTTTCTAGCTTGTCGTTATGATAAAATTTGACTTCGACTCATTCCCTGACATGCCATTCAGAAAACCCATCAAAGTATTGAGTATACCGTCGAAACGCTAATCATTTTATACGTAATCAACACCCGATTATTATGCCACCAGTGTAGTCAAGACAAATTTTCACCATTAGTAGGTAGCACGATTGGTAATAAGAAATATTGCCTTTCAATGAGATTGCTTGAAATAATTGCATACCCTAATGTCTTGTTCTAATGTCGGTTTATCCTAGGGAGCTCTATTGCTTTACGGGAATATTGCACTTGGCTCCGGGATTCACTCAACTGGCTCACTCATTCTTGTTTGTATCTATGAAATGTTAGCCAACATAGGCGTGAGGTCTAGCGAGACGGGTGCCAGGATGAAGTTCTCAACCCAGGCCTCCCCTATTTATGGAGAGTCTCACAATGATACTTCGTTATCAAACCCTCTCAGACCCTTATTCGCAAATCGAGTATTCTTCCACCACCAGAACCAAGAAAATACTGTCAGGCTTGAAAGCCCAACGGCGGCGACAACATAGATCCATACATTTTCGGCTACTAACAACATGTAACGATCACCTCTCAATACAAATCCGAAGAAGTTCGAACCGAAGAGTGTCTAATTATGTTAGAATAATGCATAATATATTGCTACTGGAGAGCACATACTGCGGCAAAAGTCGCTGGAAGAAAGATTGCGGAGATCAAAGCTATTACCATCGTTGACCTAGTGTCAAGAGTTGACTGATGCGTGAGTCGCTTAATGAGTTTATTTTCTTGGATGCTCTGTTCCGTTATATCGCGAACAGCGTAGTTGAGTCGAGTACTATTATCAGCTTGGCGGACCTCATGGATATTCTGAACCTATGTATTTTGTTACCGCCCCGAGCCAAAAGTTGGGTGAAAAGCAGCATTTACTAAAGATGAGACGCCATGTGCTCGTGAGATTAAGCATGCGATTCTCGCGGAGTGTGTCCGTTGTTGGAATAGGAACAGGTCGACCTGAGAATCAAACATGTCGAAAGACGTGACTAGGGAAGAATCGGGGTTTGTTTTATGTCTTATACGATTCACGAACAGGGTGGGGCATGAACCGACTCAAACAATCCAAACCAAACGGGTGGGGCGTTTGATTATGTAACACGTTTAGTTTGGATTGAATTAAGGATCTATAATCTAGTCCAAATGGTTTAACTTGGATTAATATTACGATTCTTTATGTCGCCTATAGCTATATATTTATAGAGAGAGAGATATCTGCTATATTGGCGATTCTAAAGCTCCACGGGTAGTATTTAATAAGAATGCATAATAATTATGATAGGGTTAATATAGTAAGATAGTATTGAGAAATATCGTAAAATTAGTATTTTATAGATTTTACTTCGGATTAACATTAATTTAAGTATCTTTAGAAATTAATAATACTTCTTTAATAATATACTTTACTATATACTATATTTAATTTAGGCGTAAATTTTATTAATTTATTTAAACTAGTTTATAATTTAGTTTGCCATAAATTGCGGCTTAACGGTTTGATTTAGGCTGGTTTAACTAAAGTTACATCTTAAACGGATTGCAACTGTTTGGTTTGGTACGGTTCATGCCCCACTC
The DNA here is from genome assembly GCA_001692915.1 of Glonium stellatum. Taxonomy (NCBI): domain Eukaryota; kingdom Fungi; phylum Ascomycota; class Dothideomycetes; order Gloniales; family Gloniaceae; genus Glonium; species Glonium stellatum. Next base: position 6,958 of record KV750256.1, read on the forward strand.
TGAACTTGTCTGCTCTGTAAAACAGCTCTGTTCCTCGACATCGGTGCTGCCATCCCTTCTTTGAAATCCGCAGTTGTGCTCGTCATCCTCGTGCTGCTCGTCGACAGTGTATCCAGCATCAACACAGACATTGGTGTAATTCAAGCGACGCCGCTTATGGTGGCTGCAATCTTCGTATAGGATCGGTGAATTGTCCATGGACACGTTATCCATCCCGCTGAGATATCTGTCGTTGGTAACATCTGTTACAGACTCTTTCTGATGAGATAGGTTGATGGGTTATCGCATCTGCGGTGCAGATTAGAATACCTTGTTTGAAGACAAAGCTGTGTATTAGCAATGTTCAGTTCGGCTTTGGTGTATTGATAAAGGCAACGCGAGATGATAACTTACAGCAATAGTTTCCTGACGAAAAATGCACATTTCCCTTACGAAGTAGCTTGTGACGTGGGAAGAAATTACTCGAGGAACAGTTGTGGCACTATCAGCTGGCAACAGTATTATTGCAACTCTGCCTCATTGCAATCCGCCTCCCCAGGGTAGGCTGAACCATTGTAATCTGCCTCCCCAAAGTAGGCTGAACCATTGCAATCTGCCTCCCCAAAGCAGGCTGAACCATAGCCTCGTTGCCCATCGCCTAAGCCTCAAAAGCGGGGCCATTTCAGAATTACTAAGAGAATTTCGGCTATAATATCGGAAACTAAAACGCGCTGCTGTTCTCTCCGTTCTCTCCGTTTCCTCTAAACTAATTGAAGTCAGGAACTGAGAAGCCCTGCGACAAGCCAAGCGAAGCAACATGGCTGAGACCCCACGCTCGAGCCGAGCCTTAATGCTCCTACAAGACGCGTTCAGCCAGTTTTTAATATTGTATCACCTGAAGACGCTCACATTTTCTCCTCAACGGAACTGCGAGATGTCTGGTCAGCAGCTCGCGAAATTGAACAACGGCTAGCTGCGCGGCAATGTCTCAGAAATATGCGGCGCATACAGCCATTTTTGGAAGGCTTGGACCGTTACTGTCAGACAATAAATATGTCCTACTTGGCTTCGCCAGGAGGACCGGTCTTTTTAAGCCAGTAGGAAGTTCAACAGTTACTCCAAGTCGATTGAGGTGCTTTGCAACGGCACACCGTTTCTTCCATGGATTTGGGTCAGTAGAGATCAGATATCCAATAAATAGACATTTAATTCTGATATTGCATAGGCACCAGTGAAACTAATACTCCAGGTAGGTAAACTACAAAGTTGCTCACAAACTAACGTCCGTCGTAAAATACTGAGCAGCCAGAGTGTTCGGAGGCAGAGGATGCCTGCAAATATGATTTATTTTCTAACATTCATTAGTTAGCTTCTGATTACATATCTGCCTTTGAAAAGATCATGACCGCATATGGCCAAATTGCAGATGTCCTTCCCCGGCTCAACCGCTTGAGCGCGTCATTCAAGGATAACACCAATTTCCAACAAGTCTTAGCCATTGTATATTCGGACATCCTAAGGTTTCACCAGCACGCTTACAATTTTTTCAGGAAGCGAGGTAAACATTTCATATTTTAGCTATCCACTGATATAGAAAGGGCTCGATTTAATAATAATATAGGCTGGAAATGCTTCTTTCATTCATCGTGGGCCCGCTTTGATATGCGCTTCAAGAACATCCTAGAAAGTTTAGCGAAGCATAGCGACCTTGTTGATAGAGAGGCGAACTCGATTAATATCGAAGAAGCAAAGGATTGGAGAACCAAGACAGCCCAAGATATAGCTAAGAGAGAAAGAGAAAGACAAGCTGTCCAGCTTCAGACTGTTATGGGCTGGTTGAAGGCCGAAGACTTCGAACAAGAAGACGAGTTTGATCGCTTACTTGCTGGATGCTCTTCTGGGACTTGTGACTGGATTATTCAGAATGCCACGCTCAAGCCTTGGATGAAGAGAGGAAAAGATAATGCTGTCGTTTGGCTGACAGGGAAGCCCGGTTCAGGTATTTATAGTTTAGTATAGTTTCATAGTAGTGATAGCCAAGACTAACGGCCCGGATCTAGGGAAGAGTGTGCTTTGTGGACAGATAGTGCAATTTATGCGCCGGGAGAAGCAAAATTTAACCCTGTCGTATTTTTGCACTTATCGTTCTACTACCCCCCAAACGTGTTCATATGTCCTCCGATATTTGGCAGCCCAGATTCTACGATTTAGTCCGGAGCTGTGCTACTACGTCCTCGACGAATATATGAGTAAGGGTTATACTCTCTCGATACAACAACTCCGGTCGATGATTGTTAGCATGCTTACTAGGTTTGATACCGTGCGAATAGTTATCGATGGGGTAGATGAATATGAGGAAATTGAGCAAAAGAAAATTCTGAACGAGATTATTACCTTTGCTGCCTGCGACCCATCCGGAGTCACTAGAAAGATTTTGTTTTCAAGCCGTGATGAGCCACGAATTAGCCGCATCCTGGGGCAAAAATCTCTTCTATCGCTAACGCGAGAGCATGCTACCGTAGATACTGCGATTCAGCTCTATATTCGCCAAAATATAAACGCAATTCGAAAATCGATTAGCGGTTCGATAGGTACGAATTTGTTAGACGACATCGAAGCCAGAATTATCCAAAAATCTAACGGTATGTCCATCATTAAGAATAATAGTTAGAGGCTCTGCAGTCCCTACACTTCATACTAGATTACGTCATTTGTGTAATATATTGACATTAAACAGGAATGTTTTTGTGGGTAACACTAGTCCTCGCGACAATCGAAAATGCGAGCAGCATAGAAGATATTCATGAAGCAGTTGATACGCTTCCGGAAGGACTTGATCAAGCGTGCGTATTAAAAATAGGCGTTCTACTATGTTCTAACTAACTAAAATGTTCCGCAGCTATGGCCGAATACTTTCTAGGATATCTACTAAGCTAGGCTCTAAAGACAAGGACAGGGCGGTGCGTATTTTGGAGTGGATCGCTTTTTCGAAAAGACCAATGAAGAAGTGGGAACTCCAAGATGCCATATCCATAAACATTGGAAGCCCGGTCTTGACCGGCGAAACAAAACTTTTTAACAACTTTCTTGACATCTGTAAGCCATTGATCGAGTATGGGCCAAATGAGATTGTGTCCTTCGTTCATTTCTCTGTACAAGAGTGAGTGGCAACCTGTCAAGGCGCCTTACTAGCTGCTTTACTAAATTTGGGATAAAGGTATCTTCGAAGTGCTGATAACAGAGACGGCGTACCTTTCCTTCGCTCGATCGAATGCCATCACGACATCGCCTTTTCCTGCGTCGCTTATATGAGTTCTAGCTTCACTTTAATTGACCCCACACTGCCCATTGATGAGCGTGTGCTGCGAGTCGCTGAAGGCCTCCATGGGCTCTTTTTATACGCAAATGAATATTGGCCTGCACATTTGCTCACCTACGCCCATGAAATTGGAGGTCTGGACGCTAATGTAGCCAACAATCTTTTTGCCGAGCTTAACAGACTATGCAATGCGTACGGGGTTTGTAAGCGGAGGTTATCCGCGGTTCACGGTAGTGATACTTTCGAAGGTTCAGGACACACATTTGACGAACGTCTTACATATGTAAGAGGTCACGAAGGCATTTCTTTAATGCTCCAGGAACTTTTTTCATATCGTCGACTCGCTCGTAAGCAGCAAATTACTAATATTACTGGTAAGTAGCACTTTCGCCACGTATGAGGTCTATTATTTTCCCTTATACTAGCATGCCCTTTTTACGTTGAGAGCACGCTAACGGGCATATGTTTGTAAGAGCTTTGTGCACAAGAGGAAGACGTAACACTATTTAGCCAACTCACGTACAAGTATCATGATATTGTTCATCGTATACTCAGGACAGATCAGATTCCATGCCTTAGCGTAGAGAAGCTCGGGAGTTTTAAGGCAATATATGGGCCCTCGGCCTTTGCTTGTCGTCTCCAGGGCTGTCCGAGAGCGTCCCATGGATTTCTGTCGCAAAAAGAGCTCGATGAGCACGAGAAAAGTCACACTGCAAGGTGTTTCTGCTCTGAATCAAGCTGTGAATATAGCATTATCGGATTTAGCACCAAAGCTGGACTAAAGCGGCATGTGAGAATCTTTCACCAAGACACCCCAGAAGCCCCGTTTGAAAACACAATCCGAAGGAAATCAAGACTTCCAAAGCTAAAACTAGACAAGTCTAGTATCCAGGACGAGCATGGCCTCCTTCAAGACTTCCACGAGGAAGTTACGGTCTTGAATGAGGACCGGCACGCAAAGTTGCATGCTAAAGTCACAGAGGTGTGCTAAGCATATCTGAAGTTTCATTATTCTCACATGAGGATTTGTGACACTAACCTTTGCCTTAGGAAAAAAGCATCCAGGATGTAGGAAACTTTCTCGGGCGTTTAGACCTTAACCTTTTATCATCACAGCATCTTACGGAATGTGATGATTGGTATGTAGTTTATAACCCAAAGCTTCCCCGCACCTTTGAGATCCATTTGCTGCATACCATACAGGCAGCAGGTGTGGTGTCCTGTGCTGGTTTCAGCTGGGACGGTCGATATGTCGCCATAGGCATGATTAACTCTGTGGTCGTATTAGACGCACATTCGGGTAGCCTTATGTGGAAATTGGAAGACTGCTTTCTGGGCCAGGATGACGAAAACTATGTTCGCGGTATATCCTTTTCCCCAACCAGTAACGTATTTGCAATGGCTGATGAAGGTGGAATTGTCCGAGTAAGTTTTTTTCCCGCTGAATCTGTGACGCAATTCTTCATACCATGGGTAGCCTACACAATCATTTGGTTAACCAACGCTTTGTGCTGGTCCAACAGACACTTGGATCCCTCCCTGTGGCTAGTTTAACCATCGCCACTAGCTCATCTTCCCTCACTAACTACAGCCTTTCCGCTCTTTACAATCCTGCAGGCTTATGAGATGCCAGCTATTGTAATCGACATGTATGTGGGGCTGTTGACACTCCATCACCACACGTTTCTGATGCCGGGGAACAGAGTTGCTTCGCAGTTCCACAAAATGGGATATCCCGAGTTATGTAGCTGTGATTGGGCATGCTAGATAATGCTTAATAAGGTAATGCCGAGAATTGGATGAGCGTCCTAGGGCAATTAGCAAACTATGGATTGAGAAGAGACAACGACCAATAAGAATGAACTCAATAATAACATTATCAGGGATGTGTTATTTCAGCTAGTTAATCTCTGTATCACTCCAGGCGCTCTCATAGTTTACAGTACCAGGACATAAGTTTCCCGACACAA